>JAJOOS010012325.1:0-19885 GCA_029582725.1 Solanum chiquidenum
AAAAAAAATTATGATCTAAAATATGTCATAGATATTTTTGTGACTATAATTTATCTCATTCAGGATAAAATGTGTATTTTAAAGTTAAATTGATACCAAATATAAAAATGTACTTTTTTTAAAACCAACTAAAAAGAAAAATATGTGTCACGTAAATTAGGACAGGTGAGTATATAAGACAGGATGAACTTAACACTTTTCATCTCAAATTACTTTGGAAATCCTCTTGTCTAGTTCGATCTAGAATGTACATATAATATATATTTTTTGGAATAAATTAAAGGGCTCCATAAATAGTTAAATTGATGATCTAACAACTTAAATGATTAGGATCAACCTGAATTGTGATGGAATGGTTGAGATTTCTGCATTCTTAATCAAATATCTCGATTTTGAGTCTTTAGAATTTAAAAAAAATCTTATTAAAACATCCGGCGAAAACCAAAAAACATAAAAATGAAATTATTAGGCTTGTGAATATGTATCTTGTAATTTGATATTCTTTTCAACAACAACAATACATTCGGTGAAATTTCGCATATGATCTATAGAGAAAGTAGAATGTACGTGAATCTTATGAAATAAACTCAATAACTAGATCAACTCAAATTAAACTCAAACGACAAATAGATATATTTTACTAACGCGTAATTGGAATTACAAAAGAATTTCAAAATCAAAAGGGAAATTGAAGAACACAGATAGAAAAAAGAGATGAGAACCAGAACTTAGAGAAAAGGAATAAGGAAATACATATACTCCATAACTACTCCATAACAATTTGCATAATCGTTCTTTCTAACTCCTACTCTTTTTTAATAAATGGTAATTAGGTTTGAATCCCAAATAAAAACTCTTTAATATTTTACTCAGCCCAATAGTTAAAACTGAATCAGTCTGTCACGACCCGAGCCTACACCCTGAATGTGGCCGGCACTCGAAGACCATTGCTGGTCCCCAAGCGAATCCTCATCTTGGCTGACTACAAGCGGAAAACTGATTCAAGCATACAAAGCTTAAAAACTGAAATAAAAGTTCATAACACTTAAATTCAAATTTTAACTCAAATGAAAACTCTAAATAATAAAATATATTCAACTTACCCAAAATTGGCAACTTAAGTCTTTGAGATATTTAATAAAATAAATAAATAATATAGACTTCTCAACTATACTGATTATCTATGAAGCCTTTAACTGATAAAGATGGAAGTCGGGACAAGACCCACGACATCCTGACTAAACTGAAAGGTAAATGAAATCCTCCAAAAACAAGGAGGCTCACCATAGCTAACTCGAAATCTCAGATGTATCAACAAAGCTCTTGTTGATGATCCTGAATACATGTGTCTGCATCATGTGATGCAGGCCAAATGGCTCAGTACGTGGAATATACGAGCATGTAAGGGAAATTCTAAAGCATAAACATAAGCTTGAGCTTTGATAAAAAGGAAACATAGGCATGAAAGAATCTGAAAGAAACTGAAGAACTTACCTGGCTCTACTCAACTCAACATAACTGAACTCATTTCAATATAAATCAGTTTAAAGCAAGTGCAATATAAAGAAAAGTTGTATAAAATATGATGTCAACTCTGTGTGTATGCAAAGATACAAATAACTCTGAGATGTATATAAAAATACAAAATAAACTGATGTTAACTCATAATCATAATAAAAGACATACCATGCTTCCTCTCAAAGTCTACTTGTGCAATGCATGAATGAAGTCTCATACCCCCATCCATACTAAGCAGATTTGAGGAACCATGCAATTACTACTGTGGGAGTTTCTCTAACCGACAACCATCACTTAATAGTTATAGTGATGATACAACGTTACTCGGCCCACGCTGCCCGGCCATCATAACCTTGCCAGAGTATAGGACTTAAACTGCCTAATGGATCCACTAGTCTATTGTGAAAAGGATTCATCTAAAAAGTATGATCATTTTCTACCCATGATGGCTACATTGTTTTCATGGATACTTGAGTTAATATGAAACTCGCATCCCCACATCGGGGCTCAATACTACTCCTAAAAATATACTTAACTCATATATTTTAAAAACAAGTTCTTCTGTGATTTGATATTAGTGCTCAAAAACTTAGCTCAAAGGCTATCTTGGAAATCTCAGTTTCCTCTCTTGCTTCATTTAGAAATCTATTACTCTTGTATAATCTCGCACCTAGAAACGACTAGAAGGAGTTAAAAATCTGAAAATATTGATTTTTGGAAAGATTAAGGAAATCTGGAAAATTATGTCTAAGTTAAGAAAGTGAGTTTTGGTCAATTTCAAACGACCATAACTCCTAGCTCAGGATGAGTTAGGAGAAGATCTTGATATGGTTGGAAAGCCTTTGGAGATATCTTTCCAATGCCACCGAGTTTAAACGATTTCGACATCGTATGAGTGAGATATGTCTTTCAGAAGTTGGGCTGTTGGATTGAGGAAAGTCCCAATCTGGATTTAGGGAAGGGCAAAGTAGTATTTTCTCTAATTACATTCCTAATTTGATTTTAGGGGTTTATTGGGGTAAAAACAGAACCTAAATCAGTTTTGGAAAATTAAAGAACGCTTAGGGCTTGGAGAAGAGAGAAAAGAAGAAAGCATGGGAGAAAAAGGCAAGAATTCGTCAAGATCATCCAAGCTTGCGAGTGGAATTTATCGGGGTTGATCCCTATTAAGGTATGTGAGATATTTGCGTGTTGGGTTAGTTCACCCACACACCAACTTGTTTCAATCCAATTGTTTTGAGTTGTTTACATGTTGAAGAAGTAAAGTTCTTGAAGAACAAATTTTAGAATTCTTGTTGGTTGAGTTGTTGATGCTTGGGGGTGAGTTGATTCATGTTTCCGAGTTGTTTTTCGAGTTAGATTGGTTGTATATTGAGGGTACAATTGATCCTAAGGAACTATGGAATTTAGGGAGGTTTAGAGATGAAGAACGGAAGAAAAAAATCGGAAGTCGCTGGGCAAAAGGGCTGGGGCGTCGCGCCTGCCAGAGCACCACAAAAACTTCTCTGAAGTTTGGCCTCTGGCGTGTCACGCCAGCCAGAGCGCCAGCCATACTTCTCTGAAGTTTGAGGGTTGGCGCCCCGCGCCTCTCAGAGCGCCAGGGACGCCAATTCTCCCTATTCGTTCCCCACCTTTTAGTACTTGTTCCTAGGTGATGTACCAATGTTTCCTAGTCAATTCTAACATTCTAAAGTACATCTAAACATCATGAAATCATCTATAAACATGAGATCATGAACCTTAAATCCATAATCCAATTCAAGGAAAGTTAAGATCAAAGTCAAAGAAGTTGAAAGTCAAGTCTAGAAGTTAAGAAACAAGTCAAAGCAAAGTTTCGTAAAGTTTTCAAGAGTCTTTATTAAACGTTTTAACTTCGTTTTAAGGCTCAAGTTTCAAGTAAAGTAAAGAGTAAAGAGTTGAGTTCATTTCTCAAAAGTTATTAGGGGACGAAGTATTCCCAAAGAAGTTTATAAATGTTTTCACATTTGAGCAAGAAAGGAACTATGATTTCCAAAAGAGCCTTTGGGCTAGTTTTCAGTAAAGGGAACATCGATTCCAAGAGAGCCTTTGGGCTAAACTTTGAGCAATTATCTCAAACTAAAGAAAGAGGTGTTTAAAACACATATGAGCTAAAGTATATTTTGGGAGTAGTATTGAGCACTAAATTGAGGACGCGAGTTCATATTAACTCAACTCTCCATAAGAACCATGTAGCCATCATGGGATTTAACGGGTCATACTTTTTAGATGATCACGTAAGTAAAGCTAGTGGATCCACTAAGTTAAGTAAGGTCCTATATGACGGCAAGGTATAGGATAGTCCTTGGGCAACGTGAGGTAAAATGTTGTATCATCACTATGGCTCATAATGGTGGTTGTCGGTTAAAGAATCTCCCACTAAAGTTATATTACTTTTATATATAAGTAAAGTTGAGTTTGTTATTGCTTTATCTTTAACGAACTAAGTTGTTTACACTGTGTTACAATCTTATTATATATTGCATGAGTTGAACAGAGCCAAGGTAAGTGTTCCTTTGTACTCCTTTCAAGCTTAAGTTGTTGTTTATCTTTCCAACTCACATACTCGTACATTCAATGTATTGATGCCAGTTGTCCTGCATCTTATTATGATGCAGACGCAGGTAACCAGGATCAGCATCCAACGCGCCGTTGATCTAGTCGAGCACTCCAGAGTCAGTGGTGAGCCTCATTGCATTCCGGAGGACTCTTTTATTTGTTTTCCTAGTTTTTCTTTACTAGGATGTTGTGGGGTCTGTCCCAACATCCATCTCAGTATTATAGAGGCTTCATAGACAGTCAGATAGTAGTTGAGTCTCTCATCTATGTATTTACAGATATTCTATTTTGAGACACAAGTTGCCATTTTGGCCAGATTTATTATTTAAGTTGTTTATGAACTTATATTGTGTTAAGTTAAGTCTTTCGCTGAGTTAAGTAGCCAGGCCAAGGGTTCGCTTGGGGCCATAAATGGTCTCCGAATGCCGGCCACGTCCAGGGTGTAGGCTCGGGGCGTGACAACTCTTTAACTAAAAACTAGCCCAAAGGCTCTTTACTAAAAAACTAGCTCAAAGGCTCTTTACTGAAACACTAGCTCAAAGGCTCTTTTGAAAATCTCAGTTTTTCGTTCTTATTTAAATGTGAAAACATTTTAAACTCTTTTGGGAATACATAGTTCCCATATACTTTTGAAGAAAAGAACTTCAACTTTACTCTTTACTGAACTCAAAACTTAAGTCTTAAAACAAAGTTAAAACGTTTGTAAAAGACTTCTAAAAATATGGTTCATGCCGAATTATGTACAGGAAAGACTCAATGCAAGGTTTTGAATAACCATAGATAGACCTCAAATACTTGTAACTCAAGAACTTCAATGATACTACTCATTTCAAGAATGCTCGACTCAGAGTTCATGCGGAATTATGAGCATGAACTACTCAACTCAATGACTCAAAGATACTTCTCATCTCAAGACTGTTCGACTTATAATGTTCATGCAGAATTATGAGTATGAAATATTCAACTCAAGAAATCAAAGATACTTCTCAAAAGGGATAAGGAACTCAACATTTAACGACTTAGAACTTGAAGATACCACTTCTCTGAAAGATGCTCAACTTACGAAGTTCATGCAAAATTATGGGCATGAAACAACTCGACTCGATGGTCTACATAACTATATGGAACTCATGTATACGACTCTTCTTATTCTCTAACTTACTTCCTCAAAACTTAGTTCAAATCGATAGTTGATCTCAAAGGATTCACAATTGAACTCAAAGGCTTTCTTGAACTCTACTCTTAACTCTCTCTTGAATGTGAATTATGAATTCAAGAGTTATGGTTCATGATATGAAGGATATAGGTGATAGTGTAGACTCATGAATACATTCTCCTCACTCTCATGCTCACTTACTCGAGTCTTGAAACAAGTTATTAGAAATTGTAGAAGACTCATCAAAAGGACTTAAAGGACTTTCTTAGAATGTTCGAAAGAATTCACAAAAACTTAACTCTTAACTTTGCCTTGAATGTGATTGATGAATTCAAGGTTGTGATTTGTGATATGAAAAGTCTCATGATGTTTAGGAATGATTTTAGATAACTAAACATGAGAAAAGACTGAAAACCAATATTGAGAGTGGGTCCGCGATGAGGAGAAGCTTTTAAAATTTGATTTCAAAAATGTCTTTCGAGGCAGAACACTCTGTGTCAGCTCCGCGACGCGAAACAAAAATTTCCAAATCTGGGAAGTGGCTGCGCGACGCGGAGGGGGTCACAAATTTCGACCGACAAAATTTCTCCTTCGTTTTCTAACCCCAATTCGCCTAACTTCAATTATTTTGCTCAATCTCTCTTTAGATTTAGATACCCAGCACATGTACACTAGAATCTAACTCTAACTACTCTATAAATCGACGCATTAACCTCAAGAACTCCTCAATCTCAGCCCAATTCAAGAACGAAAGAAAATTCATGAATACATAACAAGAACATCAAAGCTTCAACTTTTAGAACGAATTTAAAGCTGAAATTAACATAATTGGCGTGTGGGTGAACAAACCCAATACTATGGAAGCTTACATACCTGAAAGAATAATCTTCTTGTAGAACTCGAAGGAAAATCTTGAAAGATGAATCCTTGCCTTAGCGTTTCTTGAATTTCTTGAGTGTAGAATCTTTGGAGTGGATGAGACGGTTTAGATTTAAGAAAACTGATTTTCTACACGTTTACGACAATTTAGATGACCTCCTAAGGGTTTTTAGGAATAAAATACCCCTAAAGAAATAATTAAAACGAGCTGGGAGTCGGAAAGATCTTTCACCAGGCAGTGAGGTCCGTGTTGGCTCCGCGTCGCGGAGCTGCTGCCAGGTTTGCGCGACGTTAGTAAATCCGTCATAACTTTTAACTTAGAGCTTAGTATTGAGCAAACTCGGTGGCGTTTGAAAGAGGACTCGAAGGGCTTTAATTTTCTATATTGTAGCTCACCTAACATATCCTGTATTAGGATTTATGGTCGTTTGAAGTGGACCCAAAACTTAAGAAAAACTAGGAATGACTTGAATGCTTTTCTCTTAAGTTCTTCTTGAAACTTAAGGTGCCACCTCTAGTGACCTTAATACTCAAGAAATTTTAAATTCCTTGCAAAAATCTCACTCACTACGAAGAACGCTTCGGGTCTTAGCTCAAAAAAATTCTGGGGTGTTACACAGTCTCATTCACCATTTTTAACTCATAAGTCCTCAAATAGTTGGTTTGATTCACAATATCTTACAACTAGAGAAGCTCTTTCCGAAAGACTCTAGATGCAACTCAAGTAACACTATCAAAACAAAACTTAATATTCGTTTGTTTTTGGATTTGACTCTTTTTGAGATGTATAACTTACATAAATGCTATAGTGTAAAATCTAAATTACATTCTATCCCTACTTTTTTCTATTTTACAAAAATCCCTTAAAATAGAATTCATCCGAATACATTAAATGTGATACATTGCAAAAGCTGCCAGTTGCACCTTTTAAGGAAAATAGTTGGTTGTTGCGCTTTATTAGGAAAATTAACCTAAAATTGATTTTATGTCTCACGATTCAAGCATTAGTGATTGTTATCAATCCATCCCAATCTGTTAATTCATATCTTTCAAAATTCAAATTTCCATCATCTCCATCAAGCCGCCATTGCAGCCCAAATCGTGAAGAATTTAAATTAATCGACAATATTGGCTGATACAATATTAATATATATATATCGATTTTATTGAGAGAATCATGAATTTGGGTAAGCGAGATGAGTTATGAAGGTTACAAAAGTGATGAAATTGTTGTTGGACAATCGATTTCATTTATGAATCTCAAAGCCGCTACTTCAATCGAGTTGGAGATCGATGAGATTAGGTATCGTGGAAATCAGATACATCGTAGAAGGTAATAACTCATCTCCATTGAAAATTAAGTAATTAAGAGGGGATCATTGACAGGTGCTCAGGTCATCATCATGAATTATCCTGGTCATATTGGAATTGGATATTCACTAGTGCTCCACTGCCACACTTCCCACATTGCTATAAAGTTTACTGAGATCTTGACCAACATTGACAGGTGCTCAGGTAAGAAACTGGAGAATGAGGCGAAGTTCTTGAAGAATGGTGATGCTGGTACGGTAAAGATGATTCCCACCAAGCCTATGGTTGTTGAAACCTTTGTTGAGTACCCAACATTGGGTCGTTTTGCAGTGAGAGACATGAGGTAAACTTTTGTTGTCGTTGTTGACAAGAATGACCCAATTGGTGCCAAGGTCACACAAGGCTGCCCAGATGAAAGGAAAGGGAACAGTTGGATAGATCTATCAATACATTACTATTTATGTATCTCGTTTAAATTGATAAGTGTTGTATTTCTACAAGATACATTACATAAGCAATTGTTGTCCATAAGATGTTAGGTTTGAGATCGATACATTACTTTGTGGTAGTTGCTACGTTTTAGATACAATTAGTATAAATTCGAATTTACGTATCATGTCTAAAAAATTGTGTATTTGTTCATGCAAGAATAGAATATTTTGTAACCGATACATTATATCATGTATCAGTTATATGGTTTAAATGATGTAATAATGTGTTCCTTAAAATTGTGTATCTAACACACAATTTGTACAATTATGTTTGATTAAAAATTTGTATTTGATATTAGCACTGTTTAAAAGACAAAATGTTGTTTACATGATTCATTATGTTGTGTATCTAATACATGATTTAATATATGTATTAATGCGCTCAATATTTATTGTATCAGTTACATAGTTAGAAGATCTTCACATTTTGCCTCAAACTAAACAAACTTTTGATAATAACATTTATGTATCACCATTTATGAATCTGATACAGACTTGTGTGAAACTTTAATGTATCATGTACTGTGTAGGGATACATATCAACACCTAAATACATGATAAATGATACATTTGGTAAAAATTTTGTATCAAGTATCAAAACTAATTAAGTTTATGTATCAAAATTTGAATACATATCTAAATTTGAAGAGAAAAGATATAAAGTGACACCTGAAGTTGTCTCGAATTTTTAAAAAGACGCGTAAACTATGCAAGCGTCCTATTAGCCCCCTAAACAATTTTGAACTAATATTATTACATAATTTTTTTCCACCTGGCATGGAGAGTGTATGCACTCTCTTAAAGAGCGTGAACAAACTAAAAAATCAAATATAATTCTATTTTTACAAGTATTTTGCTATAAAATATATTTTCTTGTTTTTCTTATTATTTTTACTTTTTCTCCTTATTATTTTTTTCTTTTTCAATTCATTGTCATCTTCATTGTAGCTTCTCACTTTCAATGCCACTTTTTACCACAACTCCTCCTCCCTTTTTTACTATTATTAGTTTAACTCTCTTCAATTTTAAAATTATATCTAAATATTTTATTACATTTTCGAACAATTTGATAAACCCATTAGATTTCAAGATGATTAGTAGGTATTATTTAGTTTTTTTATCTAAATTTCAATTAAACTTTTTCAATTTTCGGAGAATTTTGATTCTTTCAAAATTATCATTTCTAGTTTTGAAGTTATATGAAAATGAGATAAATTAATTGATGATACCTTCAAAATTTTGATTTTTCTTAGAAAAATAATTAGTTTTGTTATCAATAACACAAATTCTAGAAAATAGTATAATTTTAAAAAGAAAGAAATTTGACCGAGGGAGGAGGGAGGAGGAGGAGGAGGAGGAGGAAGAGGAAAGAGGAAAGAGGAGGAGAGGGAGGGGGAGGAGGAGGAGGATTAAGAGGGAAGAGGAACGAGGAGGAGGAGGAAGAGGGAAGAGGAACGAAGAGGAGGAGGAGGAGGAGGAGGAGGAGGAGGAAGAGGAAAGAGGAAGATGAGGAGGAGGAGGAGGAGGAGGGGTGGAATTAGATGAAGTAGAATTTAAAATGAAAATAAAATTAAATTAATAAAATTAAAATAAGTCAAAAAGTAAGAGAGAGAAATAAAGAAAAACTTAAAATGAAAAAAAAATATATATTTCAAATTAAATTAACACGTGTCACACAATGATTGATGTGTGATAACACTTGTCATTTAAAATCTGGAATTGATCGAAAAATGATGTGATAATATATTATCGAAATTGTTTAGGGGGATAATAGGACGCCTGCATAGTTAAGGTGTCTTTTTGAAAATTCGGGACAACTTCAAGTGTCACTTTATATCTTTTCTCAAATTTGTATAAGATAGAAGATACATAGCAACACCTAGATACATGATAAATGATATATTTGGTAGAAGTTTGTATCAAGTATCAAAACTAATATTTGAACACGATACATTGTGCATGATAAAATTGTAATGTATCGTAGTGTTGAAACAAAGACATTATACATTAATTTAAGAAACAAAGTTAATTAGATACATTAAAAATCTAGTTAATGTATGTCAAACTATAACAGTAAGATAATTTAGTAATTTGAACACATTATATATTGTACATGATGAAATTATAATGTATCATACTGTTGAAACGAAGGCATTATACATTAATTTAAGAAACAAAAATAATTGGATACATTAAAAATCTGAACCCATATATCGCAAAAAAAAATGAACAAGAAAAATTGAAAAAAAAAATCAACAATCTGATCTGTTTCGACTTCTCCATCTCAACATTCACTTTAGAAGACAATGTACATCCACGTTTTTCTACATTTGCTTTAGAATACCGAGGTACATCCTTCTTCTCATTCACCTTCTCAACAATCACTCTTGTATCTTTTTTTTTTACTATTAACATAGACGTCACCCATGAATCTCGATCCAAAGTCCTTATCAAAGTCAATAGTAGATCGACTTTTTCCATCTTTTTGAGCGTTTCTTCCACAGTCTATTTAGTAGTCGAAGATGCATCCTTCTTCGACTAGTTGAGTAATACCAATACTAAAATAAGGATCATGATCCATATGTATCAGCAAATAAAGAAGAAAAATAATAAAATTAAAGAAGAAGACTATGGAGGAGACACACTATATCAGGAATAAAGAAGAAAATAAAATAAAATTGAAGAAGACGACTATGGAAGAGACGCACTATACCTATTGAGTAGTTTGAATTTGATTGAATGGAGAGAGAATCCTTTGGAAATCAAATTGATATGAAAATTGTAACGGATAAGATTATGGAATGAAATTAGGTAGAGATTAAATGAGTGAAAAAAGGAAGGAAATCGTGTGTTAAGGCTGGGATACTTATGTATCCGACTGATTTGAGAATTAGGGAAAAATAAAAGACTTTGAAAATATTTTAAATTGATAGAAAATAATAAAAATTATGGAAAATAAAGATGTGTATATAAGTAATTTATCCTTTTGAGATACATAACCTCTAAAGTCTCATAAAAACCTCCTAAAAACATTAATTTAAGCCTTTAAATTGACACAGGAGAAAATTAAATAGATGACTAATATACAACGCAAAAAATTGAATTATAATAATTCTATAAGAAACCCAAACTTTATCAAATAGATATAATAAATATATCTACACTTTTACATGTAGACTCGTATACATACAAATTAAAGTTCAGTAATAAAATATAAAACACTTATATATAGATATATATACTAACAAACAAGACTTTATTTTTTGGGTGTATATATATTTATATATATACATTATATATTACGGTTGATTTTTTCAGATGATCACTCAACTATAATAGTTACTATCTCATAATTTCAATTTTCTTCAACAAAAGAAAGATGACTTTCTGAGTTAATAAACAATTAGTTGAATGACTATCAAACAAAATCAACTCATATATACTATCTATATATAGTAATAATAATATTAGAAAAGAAAAATTCGATACACAAAACATCTGACATTGACACAGAGTTCGAGAACGGACTGCACCCCAAGGCGGGGGTGATTTATAGGCGACGACCACCGGTACCACCTTCCCTATTGCAATTGAAGTAAACAGCAGCAACAGGCAAACCTAGATTGTGAAATCTTGCAAAGTCTCTTGTGTTGAAGTTTTGACGAGAATCGATTATGTCTGGCGCATTGATGGCCTCGCGGCCCAATTGCTGGAACAACACGAAAATATAACGATGGATTCCCATCGAGGGTCGTGGGCTCTCGTAGTGTACAACTTCTTTGCCTGTATATAACGAGAGTTTGAGTTTAGTAGCAAATACATTTAATACGAGTAATTTCTTTATTTCAATCATGAAATATAAAGTGTGGACTAATTTAGAAATATTAGACGGGTAATTTATTTTATATGCATACTACTTTTTTAGTACTAACAATGTATGGGAGTACTATCACTAAGGTAAAAAGACAGAGATATATTCCGATGAAATGCTATGAATTAATCTAGGATAATGATAGACTCACTTATGTTAATAAGAGAGAAGCAGTGGTTCAAATTCACAGTGTGAGCAATTGTGACATACAAGTGAATTTTGATGGTGATGGAGGTGTGGGGGGGGAGGGGTTGGGAGTTGGGATGGTTTTTGATGATGATGCAAGTTGTATTTTATTATTACTACTATATATAAGAGGCTAGGGAACCAGTTATTCATCGACATGCTTGCTTCCCTAGCCAAGGGTAATATTGTCGATTTTTAATACTTTTCTAATGTTAATGTTTAAATAATATTGTACTTGGCAATTTTGTAATTGTGACACGTAAAAGCCCTTCTGCATTTTGCTTCTCAACCGCAAAATTTGCCTAATTTTCATGCATGTGGGCCATTCTTTTCTCCACTTTCCCTCTATCTATTAATGCATATAATATAGGTCCCACTTCATATTTTGAATAGCAACTTTATTTCTACCTCATAACTTCTTTCATTTTATTTTTTATGGCAAAATCATTTCTTAAAATGTTAATTACTTTATTTGTTTATCAAATATTGAAAAATTATGTCTTTTTTAAGTTTGTTATATATCTAAAAATTGTATAAATATAAATAACATTATAAATTAAAATAATTAACAACTTAAATATTTAAAAGTTATACAAAAAAAATAATTGGCTCTCGAAATTCAATTGGTAAAAATTATAAATCAAAAAATTAACAATTTAAAATATAAAAAATCACTTGACTCTAAAAAAATTCTATCAGTGCTACAGAAATTGGCACAGGAGAGGTAACATATATGATATGAAAATTACGTTAAAAAGAATCTATAAATTACATTATTTAATAATTTAGTATATTTAAAAGACATAAAAAAATGGTTAATTTTTGAAATTCTATATATGCTACGTAAATTGAAACAAAGAGAGTAATATATATTATTTTTAAAATTATATAAAAAGTACTAACAACTTAAAATCTTTTTAAAATCATCTAAAAATTTGGCTAACTTTTCAAGTTCTATGATACTCCGTCCGTTCAATGTTAATTGACTATTATTCTAAAAATAGTTGTCTCATATTAGTTCATCACCTTACTAAATCAACAAAACATTATTTAAAATTTTCCTATATTACCCTTGTCATTAATTCCTTTTGAAAGTGTAACATTTGTTTGTAAAATTCTCACACAGTTTTTTAAGGGTTAAATTAGTAAAGTTATTTTCTAACTTATAATTTCTTCAGTATCGTGCAAAATAAAAAGTAATCAATTAATATGGAGCGAACGGAGTACCACATAAATTTTTAAAAAATTAACATATATTGAAAAAATATAGTGACATGGATACAACGTAGCATGAATATAATATATATTTAAATTTCTTGCTATTTCACTACCTAATTGTGAGCCATTAGGTAATAATGTAAGTACACTTACCAAAGGTTGCCCCTGTGGTTGCTGGGATATCTGTGACCAGCCTATCAAAAAAATAATGTATTAAACATTATTTTATTTATAAAAAAAGGTTTGGAGGGGGTGGGGAGGATTGATAAAATATTTTTTGTTAAATATAAATTATGTGTCATCGATCCTAGTTCTTTTTTATGTTTGCATCCGATATTTGATATTTATTTGAAATTTGATTAATTTGTGCATCAAAAAGTATCATTTTTATGAAATAACACTTTTCTTAGTTCTTTTATAAGCTCACACACATTTTGTCTTCTCTATCGACGATTGATTTGAGAGAAATAAGAAGTATATGATAGTTGTTTCATTAATGTCGTCCTCTGGAGGAAGAACTATATAGATGAAACAAAATGAATATTTATAAATTAAACGACTTACCAGTGCAAATATTCCCCCAGGATTGGATTGCTAGGGTTTGGAGCATCAGGATCCACCATAATCTTTCAAAAAGAGAAGAACGTTTCAAATATCTTGAAATCCAAAATTAGGAAAATAAAAAATGAAATAACCTAGACACCATTAAATATAAACCTATAGTAATTTAAAAAATATAGTATATCTTCAAGCTTGCAATATTAAACATACATGTTATAACATTTTTTATTATTATAAATAGTATGTTATGAGTTCTCAAATTCAAATAAAAACTATAAAAACAAGTACTTAGATTGTGAATTAAAATTAAGACTTAGCATAAATTCACATAATTAGAAGCCTTTGCACATATTGCGCTTTTGATCTTCTATTCATAATTAATTGCAAAAGGTCAACAATTACGTGAATTGCTTAAACAATTCTAATCAGCTAGAGATATTAAAATGTATTAAATAGAAAAATATATATATCATATAAAATAGAATTATAAGTTTACCAGAGTGTAAAAAATGCGAAGATCGTCTCCACCAATGTCAACCCTAGGTTGATTGACAACTTGTGAAGGCCTCAAGGCACATCCATTGTAGACCACCCTATTGTTGTAAACCACATCAAAGTCTACACACCTTGTGAATGGATCAACAACATCTCCAACAACTCCAGAAACTATTAGAGGATCTCTTGGCATATTTTTTTCTCAATTATAATATGCTCAATTTTTGTTTATTACATGAGATGGATGATATTTTATGAGTAGAGAAGCGAGCTAGCTCTTGTTATTTATACTCATCATGAGTAGAGAGCTTTCATATGCTCTTGAGGACACATTTGGTCATAAAAAAATATTTATTTGTTTTTGGAATAATTTTTTACTTTATTTGAGAATCAGTGGTTGACTGGTCGTGAAAATTTCAAATTCCACTTGTAAGTTGGATTCCGAATTTATAACATGTTTCCCAGCTCTATATTTATAATTCCAAATACATTGTCTTTCTCTCCTTCGGAAAAAATATAATCAAACAAAGCTTCATCTTCAACTCAAACAATAATAATAACAATATGTATACTTAGTGTAATCCATTCTACGGATTTGGCTCCCCTCCATTATCCTTTCCCTCCATTTCGTCAAGTACACATCTGGATGAGAGATATGCGTACTATTTAATTGTTAAATCTCAAGATTATATTGCATTAACTAGTATCTTAACCATAATTAAGTGAATAAGTTTTGGAAAAAATTCTCTCCAAATTTAGTAAAAATAATTACTTCTTCTCATTTTTTTGTATCCATATATTTATATCATTAATTTTATTTTATATTTTTATATTTAAATATTAAAAGTATGGAACATGAACTTTACAACGTTTAATTTGTTCAGCCTAACAGTAGTCTTACAAAATATTTTGCCTTTAAATTGATATTTTATTTTATTTTTTAAAAAGAATTTTTTTTTTATACTTTCACATTTGTAATTCTAATGCATTTTTTACTTCCCATTTTTATTATATGATTTCTATCATCAATGATAATTCTTCCTTCTATTTTTAAAATTTCTCAACCTAATATTTCAAGAATAAATTTTCTAGCATAGGAAGCGATTAAATAATGTACCATATTAATATTTGAATATAGAAATAAAAAATGAAATTAAACTGTTCTAAGATTTGTAGGAATATTTTCTTACCAAAGTTAAGAAATTATTTGTTCAAAACTTATTCCTTAACTATGGTTATGATACTAGTTAATGCAACATAATCTTGACCTTTAACAATTAAATAGTATACATGTCTCTCATCTAGATGTGTACTTGACGAAATGGAGGGAAAGGGTAATGGAGGGGAGCCAAATCCTAATTCTACTACTGAGATTTGGAGAGGATAAGATATACGCAAAACTTACCCCTATCTTTGCGAGATAGAAAGATTGTTTTCGATAGACCCTCAGTGATCAAAGAAATGGCAACCATATAAAGTGAAAAATTTAGATTTGAAAATCTTCACACAAAATGAAAAATATTTGATTTCTATGGCCAAAAGTTTCTTTACCATCATAGGAATCTATATCTTTTTGAAGTTTTTCTTTAAGGGGAAACCATATATCCTAATGGTTGAGCTGTAAAGAGGAGAATCAAGTAAAGATTTTGATGGATCAACTGAGCCCAATATTTTTGACATAAATTATATTGTATGCCAAACACATATGCCGATTCTTAAACTTGTCCCTAAATTTCATTTTGGCGCTCCAACTCAACCTTGTTCCATTTTAACCCTTCAACTCCAATTTTTATGTTCCATTTTGGCACTTCTTTTCAAAAAATCAACAAAGTGGGACGTGTGTACTTCACATGCCATTATTGTGTTAAAAATAATAGATGAACATCGCTTTTTTAAAGAAAATATTTTTTTTAGAGTTTCTATACATTATTGTGTGAAAAAATAATCGGCGAAAGTGTGTTGATTTTTTTTTAAAACAATTAGTTAATTTAAATAACATCACATATATTTTTTTTTTCATATCTAGTCTACTTGGACTAACTCAAATATCAGCTTTCTAATTTTTCATTCAACTAAATACGAGTAAAAAAAAACTCATGTTCATTGCTAATTAATAACCCTACAAAAAAATGTTGAAACTCAATAGACTTCGTTGGGTTGTCATTGATTTTTTTAAGAAAGAAAATCGACGCACTTTCGTCGGTTATTTTTCACACAAAAATATAGAAAAACTCTTTAAAAAAATTGTTACTTATTTTATAAAAAAAACAATGATAATCCGTCAGTTTTAATTTTTTACAATAATTAACGGATGATCGTCGATTTTTAAAATGCAAAGTTGCAGTTGAATAACATATATAGAAATAAAGAAATCATAAAATAAGTATTTTGTGTTAAATGGTACATAAAAGAAATAGAGTTTAAGGGTAATCGTTTACTCCCTCTATCCCAATTTATGTGGCACTTTTTATTTTTCGAGAGTCAAATAATTTAAGTTTGACCGGTAATTTGCGCATAGAATCTTCAATTTTTTTGAAATGAAATTTATATATTTGTAAACTACGTAAAAAGTACTATAAGTCACAATAATTGATAAATCAAAATGTTTAAAAAATCTATGAAAAATTTACAGTCAAAGATAAAGTTGTTTGAATCTAGAAATCTGAAAAGTGCCACATAAAATGGGACGAGGGAGTATTATTTTTTTTTAAATACTTTTTTCTTGTCTTTCACTCTCTTAGAGAATGTGTGATGCACACTCTCTGCCACATCACTTAGAAGTGCCAAAATGGAACATAAAAATTGGAGTTGAAGGGTTAAAATGGAGCAAGGTTGAGTTGGAGTGTCAAAATGAAATTTAGGGACAAATTTAAGGGTCTGCATATGTGTTTGGCCTATATTGTACATAGATATTTTCCTAATTCATATTATTATTATTATTATTATTATTATTCATTTGCTTTATTAATCGTTCAAAGTTTTTAAATAGGAGGATCACTATAATCATAACGCCTATCGAACCGTTATAATAACCACATGGAGACATGAGACATGACAAGAAAGGGTAAAGGACCAAACATTTTATTGGATTATTCATAGCTACTTAAGTGGTTTCTCTAGGTCATGTAAGTTGACTTTACACTCCATTAAATTGTACTTCAATAGATAACATTAATATTTGCATTAAGATATACTTTTTAGGTTATATATTTGGGGATTGAATTCTTTCTTGAATCTTAATTATAGTGTAAACGTGGATGATTTATGCATCAGACTATCATTTTTATATAGAAGAGCCAAGTTGAGGACAACCAAGGGAAAATTTGTCATTTCATAAAAATTCTAAATGTTTGTTTTTATGTTATGGCATCTAAAAAGTGGTAATAGATTTATAATGATAGTACAACTAAATTCTAAATGTTTGTTTCTATGTTATGGCATCAAAACCTAAATGCCATGTGTATCCTAATGATATGATATTTAATATGGACCCACATTTTCAATCACATTTTTATATTAAGATATTATAATTTATTTTAAGTAATATTCTTCTATATCATAAAGTAAAGAACTTCATACTATGAGGTCACATAAAAATATTCATACCAATTTTTCATAAAACATCAAATTTATAAATTTTCATAATAAATTACATATTACAATAAGTAAATAAATTTATAGTGTAATATTTCTTTACACTAATATGTATATGACATAACTTATTTAAATATATAGTTTGTACTCCATTTTTTCATAAGTAATTTTCAACTATAAGTAAATTGTATCTTATAATTTTCATGTTGTTTCATTATGACAATTAACATATGACATATGTCTATAAATCAAAATAGTTCTTATCTCCTTAAAATACATTACGTAATTTACTTTTATTTATATATACTATATTAGGTATGGAATATTATTTCATTTTTTTTAATTGAAAAAATTTAAAATATGTTGAATTTATGTAAAATAAGTTTCAAATGTTTGGGTTCAAAACACACACAAATTTTGGTCGAAATTGTTGTTACACACTCCAACTTTGTGAGGGTCCTATGATCTCCTAAACTATCTTTTATTGTATTATTGAGCTTATTATCAGCTTAGTTTGATGAGCAAGTGACCAACACTCTCGATTAGCGCGTAAGAGTGGAATTAAAGTAAAACAAACCCATCTTTATTTGCCATGTGGCAATCCACATCATTCCTCTCTTTTTTCATTAAATATCCTTAGATATAGCTGTTAAGTTAATATTATTTTTTAATTAGGGAATATATACATATATCAAATTTTAGTTGGATAGTTACTTTAATAAATTATACTTAATTATTAATTATCATTAATATTTCTTCTTCATAAAAAATCCAGTCGCTTCACTTTATCGATCCTGACAACAGAAAACTCTACCGACGCCGTCAACAAAAAACTCAATCACAACAATTATCAAAAATATAATCACCACCACACGAGTACCATGTACCTCCCTCAATTGTAACAACTACCTCCACACAATCGAAATTGCAAATTTTATAATGAACTGGATCTACAAATTTTACCATTTTCGAATTTTGCCACCACCAAATCGTTATCACTTCGCCATCATCACAAAAAAAAGCCTCCATCACCACCAAAATGACAAAGACGACCACAAAGTTTTAGTTTTTTTAGAAAGATATAAAATTTATAGCCGAAAAATTCATTACTCGTTAAAAAGAAAAACCCAATGTATATATTGGGTTTTCTACTGATTGAATTTCTTAAAGAAATTTTTGTTGATGTAGTTTAAAAGGAAGTTTTTAGGATGTTTTTGTTGGATTTTAATGTGAAAGTCTTCATGTAAGGGTCTAAATTGAAAGGATGGTGCAATGGTAGAAGGAGGTATAAAAAAAATAAAGAAAAAATAGGAAAAAATTGAAGAATTTTTTTTTAAAATGATAAATACAGTGGCAGGCGCGTGTGTGCCACCTTTTGGATAAAAACTTGGTTTTGACCTTTAAAAAAGGTAATAATTTCACTTCAAAATAATGCAGGGGGTCATAGGACCCCCGCAAAGTTGGAGTGTGTAACAACAATTTCGGTTAAAATTTGTGTGTGTTTTGAACCCTTTTCCCTTTTATCATCAATTGATGTTATTTAATTAAAATGTTTTATAAACAACTTTACTAAGCTACTATAATTTCTATCACGTAAATTTTGTAATGCTTTTTTATTCTCTTCATACATTGTTTCATTACATGGATGAAAATTCCTTTGAAATTCTCTTTGTTGCTTGGGTATGAAGCACTTTTCTTGCTTTTACTATTAGCACTTCACATCAATTTATACTTGTTATTGAACAAAATGCCTTATATTATGAAGTAGACTTTTTTCGTCTTCTTAGTTTAAGTCCTAAAAATGTGATCTTAAACCATAGAACACGGGAAATCGTGGTATGCTAGTTAGTTGGTTACCTGAACTTTCACCTTATTTGTGATGGTTCGGTACTTCTCTCTCCCCCTCCCTATGTATAATAAAAAATAAAACTAACAATCACAAAACACTAAAAAATAAAAAAACACAGACTACTTACTAAGTGACAGTTGTCTTTTTGTTACTCATTTTGTAATTTTCTTGTATAGAAA
>JAJOOS010012326.1:0-26369 GCA_029582725.1 Solanum chiquidenum
GCTATACCGCTTTTAGTTTTGGTATAGATATCATGGTGGCCTCGACGGCCCAATCAGGACTTCTGTGCTAGTTGGCTATTTATTTATATGATCTCCTGGGAGTAGCTGTTTCTTTTATAGATCAGTTGGCAGGGGCCTTGCCCGCCGATGGCTTAATTTTAAGCCGAGATATACCTGTTTGATTTCTTGATTGCGTGTGGCTGCCATGTGCTAGTGGCAAATGGTTCAGCAGGGTCGGCTCGGGCCTGAGGTTTGACATTAGGAGCCAATTGCACCCTTGAGTTTGGGGTGTGACAGAATCTCTGTGTAAGCATTTTATCTTTCTTTTTTTTTTTCCCTTTTTTTTTGTTTTTATTTTATTTTCAGTTCTGTCTTTTAAGTTCTTTTTTACTTTTTTTTTTACTTTAAGAAACGTCCTAAAAGTTCTATGGTTTTAAACCTAAAAGAATTCAAGGTTCCCATTTCTAAAGACTTATTTACACGTTTATAATTTTATTTTTCGAATCCCCTAAACGAAAATTCTAAGTCCGCCGCTGGTTAAACATATTATTAGTCGCTAATTACGAATATTTACACCTAATTTTTAAAATCTAATTATTTTTTAAAAATTATTCATCATTATATATGAATAAAGTTTGACCAAATTTGCCCCAGATTATATCATTTGAATAAAATTTACTTTATGATAAAAATATCTCATTTTTACCCTCGTTGTTACTAAAATGACTCAAGTTTATTTATTATGAGCAAATGTAACTTGAGTTTGTTACAATACCCGTTGTGGAAGAACAAATAACATTTTCTTGTTATTCTAGAGAAGTTGAAAGATCCCGAAAGATCGATGTATTTGTCAATTGAACCTCACCTTCGTGTAATATAAAGCTACATAAATGAATACTATATTAGGCAGCTCTCATTGGTCAAGGTTCCTATTTATTATTATTTTTTCCTCACTTTTATGACAATTTTTTCTATGTATTTATTTTTTATTATTGTAAAAAAATGAATGTGACAATTACCACCCCATTTATTCATATTCTTTCATATAAAACTATTAATTGTTTTTATTTTTGTTACTCCCGTGATTTTTGATAATCATAACTCCTAAATCATATTCAAGTGCATGTTTATGATATCATTTCAAATTCCATATTATGTCCTATAAATAGAGGCATTAGAAAATTATGTTACAAAAGAAATGATCAATTTTTAATGTATAGTAAAGATATGAATTATCTAGGTAAAGCATGTTCTTAAGATATGTATAGTATTTTATAGTTTATACATTACTTTCTGATGTACTACTTATATGAGATTTGATTAATTTTTTAAGATCTATTTTTTTGTTAAATGAAATTTTTTCTTCTTCTTCTTCATAATATTCGTCTTTTGATAAACATTTCGAACTTTAATCTAACGATTTAGTGAGAAAAAATTAAACATGCTCCCGTAATATATATTATCGGTGTAATGGTATAATTTTATTTTAATTTACATGTAAGTTGTATTTTTAGTTATATGAATTTTACTGTAAGAACTTGACAAGAGTTTCAATCAATTCGAATTTCAGTATATTAATTATGTGAGAAAATGATCAAAATGATCCTTAATGTATAGGGGTTGAATTATTTTGGTCCTTCATATATATCACCTTATCAAAATAGTCCTTCATGTATATAAAAAAATAATCATTTTAGTTCTTAGCCCTAAAACTAACCATAAAAGTAAAAAGAGAGGTTACATTTAACGGTGGGTCCCTCACTATTGACACCCAACATGTCTCTTCTTGTTCAATCTTCTCTCTTTCACCATTAGAGATCCTTCTCCAACTTCAATCCACCCATGTGCGATATTCTTACAAGAAACATTACACACATTACACTTATTTCTTATCTCCATCTACCTCTACAAAACAATTCCAATAACTTGCACTTTCATACATACAAAAAAAAAATGAGACCGCTGACACAAATACAAACTAAATACACTAACTAAAACACTTCATTAATTTCTTTTAGAAGATTGCCATAAATTAACTCTTTTCAAGCTTTAATTATATATTCACTTGTCGAAGCTCTATATGCAAAGGATATAACTTTGTTATTTTTCCCTTTTTGAAATTAATAATTTTTCATAACTTTTTTTTTAATTCTATTCTAAAACAAACTATTTAAACATATTTTTTATTAATATTTATGTGACGTCCAAAGTTTAATATTGATATGTAATTAATATAGAATATCACGTAATACTTGTATCAATTAAAGATACATAAATGAGTAGCAACTAAAGGAACTAATTCAAGGAGGGGGGGAGGGGGGAGGACTGAAGCAAAAGGCTGCATAAAAAAAAAAGTGTTGCCAAGAGGGTTCAAACCCTCGACGATGAAACTAAAAAATTGAGGCATTTCCAAGTTGAACCATAGGCCATATTGTTATGTATGTGGCAAGCGTAATAAATATTCAAAAAAGACGTCTTTTTGTATGCCCTAAAGGTTGTTCAAGACCCATTTGAGCGAGAAAAGGTTCAAAGAATCCAAAATTGATCAGTCACATCTACAATTTTCTCTACACAGATTAAATAAATTGACCTCCGAATGACGATTTTATATGATTTAAGAAATAAATTAATATAAAATAAAGACCTCATGAGGTCGATATTTATATTTATTTAATTATTTTAATAAAAGCGACATCCGGAGGTTTGTTTGTTTAAAATGTTCCTATTAATCATAATTTTGCTAGCATAATACTAAATTTTCGTTTTACACCTACAGTTAATTGTTCAAAAAAGTGTAACAATTTTGTATACTTTTATAAATAAAAAGTTAGATCAATAATCTATATTTAGAGTATGAAACTACGTTGATATGAATATCGACTACAAGTAGTTGGTTTTTATGCAAAATAAAGCGGAATTTTTTCCCCAAAAAAATGAATTACAATAAAAATCGACCTCTTGATGTCGGTATTAAATAAATATATTTTTTTCTCAATTAATTATAAAAAACAAAATTGTGAAATATTTTGATTTAATTTTATTTAAATAGTCTTCCAGAGGATGGTTTTGTGTAAAATAAAAACAAAAATATTATAATACCGACTTCCAGAAGTCGGTAAAATTAAATAGTATGTAATTATATTAATTTTCATTAAAATATTTATATAGTGACTTCTAGAAAAATTAATAAATTAATATTTTCAATTAACATTAAATAAATCGTCCTCCGGATGACGATTTTATATAACTTAAGAAATAAATTAATAAAAAATACCGACCTCATGAGGTCGGTATTTTTATTTCATCTAATTACTTTTAATAAAAGCGACATCCGGAGGTCGGTTTGTTTAAAATGTTCCTATTAATCATAATTTTGCTAGAATAATACTAAATTTTCGTTTTACACCTACAATTAATTGTTCAAAAAAGTATAACAATTTTTTATACTTTTATAAATAAAAGTTAGATCAATAATCCATATTTAGAGTATGAAACTACGTTGATGTGAAAACTGACTACAAGTAGTCGATTTTTATGTAAAATAAAGCGGGAAAACAAAATTCCAACCTCAGGAGGTCGGAATTTTTTCCGAAAAAATGACTGACAATAAAAACTGACCTCTTGATGTCGGTATTAAATAAATAAAAATATTTTTTTTTCTCAATTGAATTTTATAAAAACAAAATTGAGAAATATTTTGATTTAATTTTATTTAAATCGTCTTCCGGGGGACGATTTTCTATAAAATAAAAAACAAAAAAAATTATAATACCGACTTTCGAACGTCGGTAAAATTAAATATTAATTTTATTTAAAATATTTATATAGTGACTTCCAGAAAAATAATAAATTAGTATTTTTAATTAACTTTAAATAAATCGTCCTCCGGATGACGGTTTTATATAAGTTTAAATATAAATTAATATAATATACCGACCTCCCGATGCCAATATTATTTAATTAACATGATTACTTTTTATTTATCTTAAATTTAATGTGATACCAACCTCATGAGGTCGGTATTTTTTTATTAAATCTAATCACTTTTAATAAAAGCGATATCCGGAGGTCGGTTGGTTTAAAATATTCCTATTAATCATAATTTTGCTATTGTGCATAATACTAAATTTTCATTTTACACCTACAGTTAATTGTTTTATAAAGTATAACAATTTTGTATACTCTGATAAATAAAAAGTTAGAATTCATTAAATTAACAAAAATATCAATAATCCATATTTAGAGTATGAAAGTATGTTGATATGAATAAAGAGATAATTATACTTATATCTCTAGAGTAATGTCCAAATTCTATTAGTCCGTCATCAAATCATGAACTTAATATCTCATGTAATGATATAGAGGTGAAGAGCTAACATATAATCCATCCGAGTATGAAATGCGAGATTATACTCGTAGGAATGTCATTATAATAATTAATTAAATTATATATATATAATTAATTGTTTAATTATTTGTACGTATAACCTTCAATGCCTTATCTTGTTTTATGAAATAGACAATAGAATATCGTAAAGTACTGTACAAAGCAAGTTCTACCAAGATTATTACGTTCGATCTTGAATGGATGTCAAGTGTAGTGATCATATCGTTGGCAATGACATATAAAGGATAATTCACCAGAGTATGAAATACGTTGATTATATACTTCTCGAGTAGGTTAAAATATCAAGTCTTATATATTAGTGGTTCATATATGAAATACATTATCAATAAAAGAAATACTAATGATCAATTCAAGGAGATTTATATATTAAATTTGATTAAATCCACCTCAAGAGATCTATTTATATTAAAATAAATTAATAAATACCGACCTCAAGTAATCAATATATTTAAATTGGTATTTTTTAAAAATAATATTGACTTTACGATGCCGGTATTTATTAAAATATTTTTAAATATGGATAATTATTTTAAAAGATGTTGTGGACACCCAATTTTGACCGACCTATAACCCTTTCGTTAGTGATATTCGATTAAATACGTATTTTCAAAACATATTTCGAGTTTACGATTTTGGCTAAAAATTATATATTTTAGTATGCATAATGTATAAAAATTATTGTAATTAAATTATTTCATTACTATTAATTTATTATATTTATCGATTTTAAAACTCAAAATAATTACTTTACGTATTTATTTAAATGTTTTTAAAATTAAGTGTGTTTAATTATATGAAAATATTTTATAAAGTGTGTAGTATTAAATTTATTGAATAGCACTTTCTTAATCTTCCTCCAAAATATTTAAATTTTAGCCTATTCTATTCTAATTCATTTCAATTCTAACCCTCTTAATTTAAATTCTATTTCAATTATAGCTACCTATTCATTTCAATTCTAGCCTATTTAAATCATTGCTATTTCGATTGTAGCCAATTGAAACCAAATTTGAGAACCTCATTGATCTCTCGTATTCAATCTCAGCCATACATCTCTTTTAAATCAACGGGTCAGATCTCATAAGTCATCATTCCTAATTTAATAATACCAAGACCAAAACCCTATTTCAATCTTCACTCTCTTCCTCTTCTCCTCTCCCATCTTTCTTTGGCCAAAGCAGCAACAACAATGGCGAGCTCCGGCCAGCGAGCTAGCAAAAGCACTGGTGCCACCCTCTCCACCGGCGAGAACCAGAGAAGAGGTTGCTATCCTCTTCTCTCTGCCTCTCTCCATTCGTCCCCTCTCTCTTCTTCTCCCCTTTTCTGACTTCCCATGAAACCCCAGATGACCAACAACTGGCGAGAGCAAGCAGCAGCAGTGGCAAAACATCGAGCAATAATTGCTTCTGGTGAAGCCACCGAAGCAGCAAGCACCAGCAACTAGTAGCCACCAGCGAATCGACAGTAACCGGCGAGGCTCGAAGTTTTTTGAAATTTTGCACAAGACAGATCTCGACAGATCCGTCCAGGTTTGATTTTGTTTAATTATTATCCGTCTTCTGATAATTAGCGTAAATTCGATTATGTTTTTCTGATATCTTATCAATAATTACTCAAAAATCATTAATAGTTGTGAACCTTGTCTAAGCATGAATCTTGTGTGAAGCATGAACTATTGATATTTTTTTATTCATGTGTGTTATCATAATATTGTAGCTTGTTTAAATAAGATTTAGGTTAGTTCATGACTTTGCTACTAATTTTTTTTATCAACATGCTTAAATACCTTTGAATTGATTATGTTTGTTCATTATGTGAACCTGATTATGTTGTATGTGATTAGGAACTATTTTGGCTCGAGTTTGATTCTGGAAATAATCAATATATTGCTTATATGATTTCAGATTCTTAACAATTGGTATTGGTAGTATGCTAATTGATTCTCATTATTAATTTAAGAAGATTGTTACTTGGTATTTTATTAGTGAGCTAATTCCCTCTTTTCTCCAATCATTGGTGCTGCCTTCCTTTTGAAAATGATCTGAGTGAGTTGGTTCACTTTACTGTGTATGTGAAATAATTTTCTGTCCATCGAGGATTGACACTTAGATTTAAATTAGGTGATAATGTGTTTGTTTAGCATAAGTACCAACGCTAGTTGATCCTATTGATGACAAAATTAATTTTCTTGAAAGATCGATTTGTGTCCATCTAGTGTTGATATTAAACTTTAATTTAGGAATAATGTGTTTGTTAAGCATAAGTACCAACACTAGTTGATCGCATTGATGACAAAATTAATTTTTTTGCAAGATCGATTTGTGCCCATCTAGTGTTGACACTTAGCTTTAAATTTAGAAATATATTTGTTAAGCAAAAGTACCAACACTAGTTGATCCTATTGATGACAAAATTGATTTTGTTGAAATATCTATTTGTGTCCATCTAGTGTTGATATTAAACTTTAATTTAGGAATAATGTGCTTGTTAAGCATAAGTACCAACACTAGTTGATCCTATTGATGACAGAATTGATTTTCTTGCAACATCAATTTGTGTCCATCTAGTGTTGACACTTAGGTTTAAATTTAAAAATTAATTCAAAACTAGTTAGAGTTAATGTTGTTTAGCTGTTGAAATAAGTTCAAATAAAGTTTAATTAACTCCTAGCTAGTTTGACTGATTATTTAAAATAATGTGGTTTAGTTGTTGGAACAAAATAAAAACTAATTAGAGTTAAAGTTGTTTAGTTATTTTTTTGATAACCAAAGTTGTTTAGCTATTTATATAAGTTCAAATAAATAATGTGGTTTAGTTGGTGTATTTAGTTGTTGGAATTAAGTAAAACCTAGTTAGAGTTAAAAAATTATTTAGTTGTTTAAATAAGTTCAAATAAATAATGTGGTTTAGTTGGTGGATTTCATTGTTGCAATTAAGTCAAAACCAGGTAGAGTTAAAGAGTTGTTAAGTTGTTTAAATAATTTCAAATAAATAAAGTGGTTTAGTTGATGGATTTATTTGTTGCAATTAAGTCAAAACTAGTTAGAATTAAAAAGTTGTTAAGTTGTTTAAATAAGTTCAAATAAATAATGTGATTTAGTTGGTGGATTTAGTTTTTGGAATTAAGTCGAAACTAGTTATAGTTAACAAGTTGTAAAGTTGTTTAAATAAGTTCAAATAAATAATGTGGTTTAGTTGTTGGAATTAAGTCAAAACTAGTTAGAGTTTAGTTGATGGATTTAGTTGTTGGAATTAAGTCAAAACTAGTTAGAGTTAAAAAGTTGTTAATTCGTTTAAATAAGTTCAAATAAATAATGTGGTTTAGTAGGTGGATTAGTCCAAACTAGTTAGAGTTAAAAAGTTGTTAAGTTGTTTAAATAAGTTCAAATAAATAATGTAGTTTAGTTGTTGGAATTAAGTTAAAACTAGTTAGAATTTAAAAGTTGTTAATTTGTTTAAATAAGTTCAAATAAATAATGTGGTTTAGTTGGTGGATTTAGTTGTTGAAATTAAGTCAAAACTAGTGAGAGTTAAAGTTGTTTAGTTGTTTAAATAAGTTCAAATAAATAATGTGGTTTAGTTGGTGGATTTAGTTGTTGGAATTAAGTTAAAACTAGTTAGAGTTATAAAAAGTTGTTAAATTGTTTAAATAAGTTCAAATAAATAATGTGGTTTAGTTGGTGGATTTAGTTGTTGGAATTAAGTCAAAAATAGTTAGAGTTAAAAAACTTGTTAAGTTGTTTAAATAAGTTCAAATACATAATACGGTTTAGTTGGTGGATTTAGTTGTTGGAATTAAGTCAAAACTAGTGAGAGTTAAAAAGTTGTTAAGTTGTTTAAATAAGTTCAAATAAATAATGTGGTTTAGTTGGTGAATTTAGTTGTTGGAATTAAGTCAAAACTAGTTAGAGTTAAAGTTGTTTAAATAAGTTCAAATAAATAATGTGGTTTAGTTTGTGGATTTAGATGGTGGAATTAGTTCAAATAAAGTTTAGTTAACCCCTAGCTAGTTTTACTCATTATTTGAAATAATTTTGTTAAGTCGGTGGAAATAATTCAAAACTAGTTAGAGTTAATGTTACTTAGCTGGTGGAATTAAAATTATTATTATTGTTTGTGTAGATGAAGTTTGATCGTAGTTGAATGTATAATAGAAACAATCCTGGTCGAGCAGGTATTATTCCAGAATTTGCAGAAGGTTTCCCTAGTTTTATAAATCATGCAAAGTCACTTGATGATTTTTTAACTTCAAAATTGATTAGATATCCGTGTGTTAATTGTGAAAATGTGAGATATCGTACAATAGAGAATGTTGCTATGCATCTTATGATGAATGGATTCACACGGATAATTTGAGTTTGTTATTGTGGAGTCGATGTTTGTAAACTAAATCTCTCTTCTGGCATATTCTATATTTGACTTCAACAAACCTAGGAAGAATGTGAAAGTTTTAGTTTGACAGTCATATGAAATATTTATTGTATGAACATCAAACCTATAATTGCAGGTAAGTATTGTAGTCCCGGTGTGTAGTTCGTTGTTCACATGCTGGTCATTTTCATGAAGTGCCTTAGATTAAAAAATGACCAAAATGTTTCCAGAACGTGTATTCATACATATTTCCAGGGGAAATGTTTGAGAGCAGCAAAACCAATAGAACTATTAGAATCGATTCCCCCATCAATATTAACATGAATTATACCAACTTGTGTAGGAAAATTATTTTTTGAGCCCAATCTAATTCCTTCTCTGAAATTGCGATGTGGATCGCTTCTTTTCTTCGCAAATTCGAGGAATTATTGGACCAGCTATCTGTGATTTGCTTGCTTATTACTTGACTATGTGAACTTTCAATAGTGACTTTCTTTTATTGGAGTTATTCCATGAAAATAATTGTTAAGTTTTTGTTGAAGCAATCAATGTTAAATTTTGTATTTCGTTCTAAAATCAATGTTATTCAATTTTTTGTTGAAGCAATCTTGACAAAATTTTTCTTTGATTTTACCTGTAATTTGAATATGCACTATCAAAGAGCAGACATGTATCGGTTGACCTACATTAGTTGATTTAACACCTTATACCTTTTTTTTATTTTCCTATTGGAAAAATTTACACACTTATGTATTCAATGAAATGTTAAGTTTTGTATTTCGTAAAGTATCAAAATAATCAATTTAATATTTTTTCTCAGGCTAATATGATCAAGAGGACTGGAACTACTGTAGTTGCCACAAATAAAAAGAAGTGGATATGTTTGAAAAAAAACTACAAGATCTTTCTTTTGTTTCAAAATGAGTAAAATCATGTATATAATTACTGATTTTGCATCAATTCTTTAATATGTTTGTTCTTAGAAAAATTCAATTCGTCACTTTTGATATCCCAATTTGTTCTAGTTAATGGGGATCTAATTTCTATTAGTATATAGTTATAAATTTTCTTATGCGAATTTCTTGTGCAGAATTTTTAAGGAAATTGAGGTCAAGTATTGACTTCAACATGCCCGACTTTTGGATTGATGATTTCATAAAGATTTATTACAAATTTACTAGAGATTTTAATTTCACTTGAATTAGGAGTTAATTAGTTGGTTTTATGTTGAGATTATTGCATTTAGTTAGATCTCAATTTTACTTGAGATAGAAAAGATAATTTGTTTTGACATTGTTTACTTTTACAGAAAACTTATTATATTACTATTTTGTTTTTTGATTATAATATTAGAAAATATTTTCTTTACATAATATTTCTTGCTTGTCATGAAGAAGATAGTTTTGAATGCACGATTTTTTTGTATGTATTTGTGTCTTGAGGAAATCAATATATAGAATTTTATGGGATGTTTAAAGAAACTTGATAGCGACATTAGAATATTAATATGACATTTAGCAAAATATAAAATAATGTCACCAATTTTATGACATTCAATAATAGCATTTATTAACATTAACTAAAGTGTCAGAAATTTCAATGTGACATTTTATAAATGTCACAAGTGTCTTGAAATTTGTTTTACCAACATTTAATCTAAATGTCAGAAGTTTAAGTGACATTTCATAAATGTCGAAAAAATAAATGTCATATATCGCATACCGACATTTACTTAAATGTCAAAAATAAATGTCACATATCTCATATTGACATTTACCTAATTATTAAAAATAAATGTCATATATTTCATACCGACATTTACTTAAATGTCAAAAATAAATGTCATATATCTCATACCGACATTTACCTTATTATCGAAAATAAATGTCATATAATATCTCATACCGACATTTACCCAAATGTCAAAAATAAATGTCATATATCTCATACTGACGTTTACCTATTTGTCGAAAATAAATGTCATATATCTCATACTGACATTCACCTAAATGTCAAAAATAAATGTCATATATTTCTTATCAACATTCACATAAATGTCAAAAAATAAATGTGGTAATAATCTTACCAACATTTACATATATGTTGTGAAGTAAATGTCGCAAATTCTTTTCGACATTTACCTAAATGTCACAAAATAAATGTCACAAATTCTTCCCGACAATTACCTAAACGTCGAAAAAATCCCCGACACAAAAATTTACGATATTTGGTCCAAATGTAAAATAAATGTCGGTAAACAAATTTGTGACATTTAAACATCATAATATGACATTTAGAAAATGTCGTTGTATCTCCACTTTCTTATAGTGATCATTTACTACTGCACCTGCACCACGGAACAAAGGTGAGTACAATACTCAGAATTCACAGAATTTCAGAGCTAGACCTGCCCATTCTCAAGGTAGTATGGCACAAGGGGGTAGTAAGACTCCTGCATGTGCTAATTGTGGTAGGATCCACTCAGGGTTGTGCTGTGATGGCTCCATAGGTTGCTTCAAGTGTGGTCAGAATGGTCATTTTATGAGAGAGTGTCCTAAGAAAAGGTAGGGAAATGGTAATATGGGCAATAGAGCCCAATCTTCTTCAGTTGCTCCATCAGACAGAGCTGCATCTAGAGGAGCTACTTCAGGGGCAAGCGGAGGAGGAAACCGTCTTTATGCTATCACTATTCGCAAAGAGCAAGAGGATTCACCTGATGTCGTCACTGGTATGATCCAAGAATTTAACTTTGATGTTTATGCTTTGCTAGATCCAGGAGCGAGTCTATCTTTTGTGACTCCTTATGTTGCGATGAATTTTGATGTTCTTCCTGAGAAACTTATTGAGCCCTTTAGTGTTGCTACACCTACTGTTGAGTCTATTCAAGCAGAGAGAGTCTATCGTGATTGTGCCATTTCCGTCAATCATAAGAGCACCATGCCTGATTTAGTTGAGTTAGACATGGTAGATTTTGATATCATTCTAGGTATGGACTGGCTTCATGCCTGTTATGCCTTGGTTGATTGTAGAACTCGAGTTGTTAAGTTCCAGTTTCCTTATGAGCCAGTTATAGAGTAGAAGAGTAGTTCAATAGTGCTTAAGGGTCGTTTTATTTTGCACCTTAAGGAGAGAAAGTTAGTTTCCAAGGGGTTTGTCTATCACTTAGTCTGAGGTAATGACTCTAGTGTTGAGATACCTCTTATTCAGTCAGTTCCAGTAGTAAAAGAGTTTCCAAAAGTCTTTCCAGATGATCTTCCCGTATTCCCTCCTGAGAGAGAAATAGACTTCGATATAAATATTCTTTCGGATATCCTTTCTATCGCTATTCCGCCATATAGAATGGCACCAGTAGAGTTGAAAGAGTTAAAAGAGCAATTGAAAGATCTCCTAGATAAATGTTTCATTCGACCAAGTGTATCACCTTGGGGCGCTCCGGTCTTATTTGTGAGGAAGAAGGATGGTTCTCTTAGAATGTGTATAGATTACCGTCAGTTGAACAAGGTTACTATAAAAAATAAGTATCCTCTTCCGAGGATTGATGATCTCCTTGATCAACTTTAGGGTGCCACTTGTTTTTCTAAGATAGACCTCAGATTTGACTACCATCAATTGAGAGTGAGGGAATGTGATATTCCAAAGACAGCATTCTGGACCCGTTATGATCATTATGAGTTTCTGGTCATGTCGTTCATTTTAAATAATGCACCTGCAGCGTTCATGGACCTTATGAATAGAGTATTCAAGCCTTATTTAGATATGTTTGTTATCGTATTCATTGATGACATACTAATTTATTCGAGGAATGAGAAAGATCGTGCTAGTCATCTCAGAGTAGTTCTCCAAACTTTAAAGGATAAGGAGTTGTATGCTAAGTTCTCTAAGTGTGAATTTTGGCTTGAGTCTGTGGCATTCTTAAGCCACATTGTTTTGGGTGATATAATTAAAGTTGACACTCAGAAAATAGAGGCAGTGCAGAATTGGCCTAGACCCACATCTCCAACTGATATTAGGAGTTTCTTGGGGATAGTTGGATATTATAGAAAGTTCATAGAGGGGTTCTCATCTATTTCGTCCCCTTTAACCAAATTGACTCAAATAGTGAAGTTTCAATGGTCTGAAGCTTGTGAGAAAAACTTTCAGGAATTGAAAAAGAAGTTGACTATGACCCCAGTATTGACCTTACCAGAAGGTACACAAGGCTTTGTTGTATATTATGATGCGTCTAGAGTTGGTTTGGGTTGTGTGTTAATGCAGAATGGCAAAGTTATAGCTTATGCCTCCAGACAACTTAAGGTTCACAAGAGGAATTACCGAACCCATGACTTAGAGTTGGCTGCCGTAATATTTGCTTTAAAAATACGGCGCCATTATTTGTATGGTGTTCATGTAGATGTGTTCACCGATCAGAAGAGTCTTCAGTATGTGTTTAGTCAGAATGATCTTAATCATAGACAGAGAAGGAGGTTAGAGTTACTCAAAGATTATGACATGAGTATTCTTTATTACCCAAGTAAGGCTAATGTTGTTGATGATGCCTTGAGTAGATTATCTATGGGTAGTACCACCGATTTTAAGGATGTCACGACCCAGGGGTACACCCTAGAAGTAACATGGCGTACTTGACCCCAAAGGGGTCTCATACAAACCCTTAGCATATCATAACATAAGATAGTAGAAAAGTAAGGAAAGTTTAAAAACTTTTATCCATACAATCGAAGTCTTTCATAAAAAAACAAGCGGAAGTCTTTCATAATATTTGAACACTCATACTACCTTGCTTAAGGTTAATAAACTCTTGCATCTTAGCCTCCCTCAACTCCAAGGAAAAGAACCTATCAAGGAATGTCTTCTCAAACACCTCCCACTCTATGGGACCCGCTTCTACCGGTTTACTCTCCTTCCATTAACCATACCATATTTGATCTACCCCTTTCAATTGCTAAGCGGCTAACTCCGCTTTCTCTACCACAGTCACCCCCATAATATGAAGAATCTTATGAACCTCATCTATAAGCTCCTTAGGGTCTTCCTCCACTTTGGAGCCAAAAAACACCGAAGGGTTCATCTTAATAAAATCTTTCACTCTAGAAGACGCAAAATTCACATTAGGGTTCATCTGAACTACCATCCCTCTATTGACTTGATCTGTCACAGCTTGAGCCAATAATTGCATAACAGACCTAAACTCCGCCTGAGTCACATTCTCGCCTATAGGGTCAATTAGAGCTTAGGGAGGAGCTTGGTGTGGAACTTGGAGAGTAACCTCTTGCTCCACATTGCCTTCCTCATCATTCCTAGCATTAGCCCTTGTATTAGCCATACCATGAAAAACCATAGGGCACGGATTAGGAGAAGGACCTACTAGAGCCAAACTCTATGGCATGACTTAGAGAATGAAGAAGTGAGATTTCCTAAACATCCAATAGACTCTTATTCATAAATGTGGCTCCCTTCACATTTATGAACAAGACTCTACTAGACGTGGTTTGAGACAATCCTAGAATCATTCTAAGCCTTCTGCTTTGATTACCAAGTTTGTCACGACCTAGGGATACACCCTAGAAGTAACATGGCTTACTTGACCCCCAAAGGGTCTCATACAAGCCCTTAGCATATCATAACATAAGATAGTAGAAAAGTACGGAAATTTAAAAACTTTTATCCGTACAATCGAAGTCTTTCATAAAAAAACAAGCGGAAGTCTTTTACTACACTTTTGTCTCAAACCAGCTAAAATCAACTTGAATTAAAACCTTTGGGACACAGCCCATACAATAAATTCATGACATGAAAATAAAAGACATAAAGGAAATAGTGGGTTTGTCCTCGAAGCTATGAGGACTCACCAAATCTTCAACTCCTTTGCTCCTTAGAAACTTAGCTTCAAGAATAGAACTCAATCTCCGAAACCCTACATTTGATTAGAATGTAGGCAAAGTATGTGTTAGTAAAAAATGTACTAAATATGTTAGCTAGCGTAACACCATAAGAGCATAACATAAGGGTTAGCCAATATAAAACATAATCCATAATCATATGAAATACTTCATGAAACATAAACTATAAGCATAAGAGACAATATCACAATTATAAGCAAAGTCTCCAACATAAGCATCATATAAGCATTATTCAACTCCTAGTCATTTACATCATAATAAGACCACTCTCAAGTAACCTCAAAGAATACTTGTGCAATGCATGAATAGAATCCCATAATACCATCCAAGCTAAGTATCCCTTTTTGGTCATCTTAATCATAGTCTATATGTATAGTCAAGACCTAGGCTTTCATATTAATAGAGCACTATACTCCTAAGTAACCCCAAAGCATACTTGTGCAATGTATGAATGGCATCCCATAATACCACTCACACTAAACATAACCTTGAAGTCATCATATTCATACTTACCAATCATTTGGTCATATTTTTAGCTTACTTCACAACCAAGGGAATCTCTCACCTTTAGTCAATCATAACATAACAAGGACGACAACTATAGCACAATCCTATCTAAGCATACATCATGATATAAGAGAAACACTTCATGATTCATCTTAAGGCAAGCTTGTGCCATGCATGAACAAGAACCCATAATCCTACCCATGCTAAACTAGACACTTTCAGTTCATCATTCATGTATATCATCTCTTAACATCATAAAGACAAGGGAAATCACCACTAGTCATGCATGTATTTGAGAGGCCTATAAAGCTACAATCCCAACTAGTCATGCTCATGTTCATAAATGCAAGGGAGAATCACCTCAAAGCATACATGTTTAGTTCATCATGAAGGACAAGGGGACTCAAGCCACAGATATCACGAAAGCATAAATACAAGGGTAATCACATGTAGTCATACATACTAATGAATCATAAAGACAAGGGTAATCACCTCTAGTCATACATACTAATGAATCATAGGTATTCACCTCCATGTTCATTATTAATGGAATATAGGTATTTGCCTCCATATTCATTTTAATGTGATATATGTATTCACCTCCATATCTATTTTAATGTGATATAGCTATTCGCCTCCAGATCTATTTTAATGTGATATAGCTATTCACCTCCATATCTATTTTAATGTGATATAGGTATTCTCCTCCACATCATCACATAAGAATCATAGGTAATCGCCTCCTTGATCAACCTAAAGGCTAATGGGTAATCACCGCTTGCCTTGGGAGTCATATTTACATAAGGGTAATCACCTCACACTCCCTCGGTCATGAAATGGGTAATCACCTCATGTTTAACTAATTAGGAGCAAGGGAACTCACCTCACACTCCTATCATGTAAATGTCTTTTAGGGGAATTACCACAAGCCTCATCACATCTCATAGTCCTAGGACTTACATTCATTTTAGGTGAGAATAGACTTTCAACCTAGAATCACTCTATATGAGAGAACCTTTCATGTCATATCATATTCATGCATCATACCATATCTAGAATTCTACATTAGACATGGATACCATCATGAATCAAGTGATTTTATCACTTCATACATTCAAGCATTCATAAGGTATATTAGGTAGGTAAAGGTATTCTACCATAACTCTATCCATTAAGCTTCCATTCTAATATAGACTTTACTCTCAAAGCCTTAACATACCTAGTTCTTCAAATTGGTTTTACTCTCAAAACCCTCAAGATAACCATTCATGACTACAAGCCTTATAATCAAAGATTTACTTCTTACAATCATCATTCATACCTGGATTTCAGGGTATTCTAATAACATTCTTCATTATTAGGTGATTCTAGTCATAATTAACCTAAAGGTTGATGCGTCCATGATTTGGACTCATTTAGGGCTTTATTTTAATAGATTTAGTGTCCTCAAATGCATATTTTATGCCAATAACTGATGTAAATCCTTGATTTCCAGATATTTGGATTGAGGAACAAAGCATGGACACTAATGAGCAAAAAGGAACAAGGCAGCTGAAAGAATGAAGAAAAAAAGGCCTGATGATTGCCTAACCTATTGGGCGAGTCGCCGAATGGCCATGATCTCAACTAAAGTTCCAGTGTGCCAAACCATGAAGAATCAAGTCAGCGATAGAAATGGGCAGTCGGCCAGTCACTGAACGGTTCTGCGATGCAGTGCTAGATCACCCAAAGTTACAGAACTTGAAGATACTGAAGGCCAAAGCAAAAAGGCGATGGAATTGACCAGAGGGTGAATCGCCGAGTGGATCGGCGATCCCGACTTATTGCACCGAATGGTCCTTCGCAGCACATTTTTGGCGACTATAAATACATTTTTTAAAATTCTTAGTTTAGTATCTAGTTTCCATGATAGAATCATAATTATCAGTTTTTGAAGTTTTGAGCTTAGAACTGAAAGTATTAGACAATATTTTTCTTAGCTTTGAAGATTTGAAGATTTCCATTTTTAAGAAATTGGAAGTGGGTCTTTGAGATTCTTCAATCTTGACCTTTGTAAAGATGAAATTAATCTTACCCAGTTGATGGAAACAAAATTTGGTAATGATTTTTATATTTTTATGATGTTTAGGTAAAACCCCAATTCTTGGGGTGTGATTATGTGTTGATTTAGATGCTGGATATTGTTAATTGATAGTTTAAATGCTGTTTAAAAGTGATTTCATTCATTAGTTGTGGCTTAATAAAAAGGGTTGTAGTTACAAATGCAACTCTACCTTCATGTTTTTGGCTTGCTCGAGAGAGAGGTTTTAAAACCAAGATTACTGATTTGATGGTCTGTGGGTATTGGTTTGTCATGGGTTCATCTCGAGAAAGTGAATCCCAAACCCTTTTCCACACATTCAGCTCGAGAAAGTGAATGGACTAAATCGTAGGTTGTTCTTAATTGCTGCTTATTGGTGGTCGAGAGAAACTAATTTGATACGGGGTAAATTGTTCGAGAGAAAATTTATTCCCACTAAAGTCTAGCTTTTTCACCGATTTACAACTATTTACTATCCATTGCAATCACTCATTTGTCTACCTTAGCCCATAATACAATCATATCCCAAGAACCCATCTCTATACTTATTATTTTCGTGTTATTTGCTTTTGTAGTTGATAATTACAATAAAAAAAACCCTGTTATTTGACACTTGTGTCACCCCAAACTAGAACCATGTTTTTATTCGTAAATATTTTTACCTATGATTGACTAGAATATATTCATGCTTTTCTATTGATTCTCAAATACGTACTACTCCATGTGGGATTCGACTCCAACTCACTTAGTTGGGTTATATTATTGACTAACGATCGTTGGCACTTAGTATTGGATGAAGTGTAATGATACGTGAAACCAAAATGGTGCCGCTGCCGGGGAGTGGTGTTGTTTGAGAATCTTTAGTTAAGTTGGATTTTGTTCTTGGTAGTAATAGTTGAACTTACTTAATTTTTAGTTTTGGTTTGTGTGTTGCTCTTTTGAGCAGAGAATTAAAGCATATTTGGTAGCAACAATGACCCAATGGATCACCCTCCTTTGAGATTGATGATTCTTAGGGATAACATCCTAAATTTCAAGCAATTGGAGGGTTAAGCCATTTATGAGTTGTGGCAAAGGTTTAAGTCCCTATTACATCAATGCCCAACTCATGGAATTCCATATAAGATGCTTCTGGAATGCTTCTACCGGGGTCTTGGCCCCGAAAATAGAATAATTGCTGACCAACTTTCTTTGGATTGCTTGATGCGACATTCCTATGAGACTGCAACCCAACTCCATGATTGTGTGGCCAAGACCAACAAGGAGACAGTTGGATGTCTTGGCCAAGAGAGTCATGGAATTGGAGGTAATGTCCAAAAAAAAGGATAGGTACATTCCTCCTCACGAGTGTCGAAATATGAAGAAGCAAGAGGGTGAGTAAATTGAAGAGGTCCTCCTACTCATTCTACACAAAGTCGAAGAGAACGACAGAGCATTGGAGGATTTAAGAGAGAATGTCTTAATGTTGAACCAGATGACAACCTCTCATTCTATGCTCATTCAATTACTAGGGTATCAAATGGACCAAGTGTTGTCTCACCTCTACCCAGAGCCAGAAGAGGGGTTTCCTTATCAAAATAAGGTAAGCTCCACTAATGGAACTTAAGAGGGGATGTGCGTCGTGCCACGACGTTAACTAAGGCACTTCTTGGAAGGCAACCCAAGGTTTTACCGCTTTATATTTTATTTAGAAATAATGGTGTGTGATTGTGCAGGTCAAAGTGTGGAGGGTGTTTGAAAAGTGAAGGGTGGCGAGCTAAAAGCCCAGTCGGCGCATCACCGAAGAGGTCAGGGAACCTGACTTGGACCGTCATTGGACTTAACACAATTTTAAATTAGAGTATGTAAAACTCAGCGAGCCTAGGAGCAACTTGGAGAATCGCCGACCAGATCGGCGATCGCGATCTAGTCCGACGTTTGGACTCCCACATTAACTAGAGGTCCTATAAAACTTGGCGAAGAGAGTACCCACTAGGCGTGTCATCAAGAAAAACTAATGTCGTCGAATGGGCGAGAATTAGGCGCTTTTTAAAGGCCAAAGGTTTAAACTTTCAAACTCTTTCACTTTCCCTCACTTTGAATCTTCCCAAACTCACACCCGCACATTATTTACCAATTTTTTTTTGCATTTTAGAGTGCTTTAGTCATCGGATTTGTGTTTGGAGTGGATTACTTTGCCGCCTAGCATTTCAATTTAACTAATCGACATCTATGGTTGGTTTTCTGAGCCTCGAATCCTATTGTTAGCAAGTTGTTCTCTAATGCAATTGATCTTATATTAGTGATGTGTGTTGGGCCTCTATGATCTTAATTGTTTTTGTATGTGCCTGTGTTAATTTGATAATTTTGCCCATAATGTTTAGATTGTTGAATTCCCGTGATTTTGTGCCTTAAAATTTGTGGGGTTGTGCTTGCATGCTGTTGGGTCTAGTCGGGTGAAGTCTAAGTAGCCTGTATTTGTGCCAAATGACATATTTTGCCAATGATGGAGTGGTTGACGTCATTCTTTGGGGCAAAAGTCATCAAATGGCAAAATTTGACCAAACCGGGAGAAGTCTGAGTATCCCGGGGGCATGGGTGTATTGGGTCTCAGCTTAATTTGATAAGGGTCTGTTTTGATTTTGTTTTAGGGAGTTGCGGGGTTGAATTTGAGAAATTAGGTTGAAAGTAGGCACGTTTGGTCGTTTGGTCAGCTGAGTCGAGCTCGCCGAACCACTCGGCAGTTCACCAAAGTTCTTCATCTCGCCTTTAATTTCATGCTAAATGAGTAGTTAGGTTCTATAACTTTCGGCGAGAAGCCTGAGGTCACCGAAAGCACTCGGCGACTCGCCGTTAGTTCTTCTTGATCACCCTTTGTCTGCATCCCTGAACCTTATTGCACTATAACTTTCGGTGGGCTAATCCTTTCTCGCGGAATGCTGTCGGTGATTCACCAAAAGGTCCTTCCATCGCCAACATGACAAAACTTTCTGAGATTTTTGAGCCAATCCTTTCGGCGAGCCCGATCTAGCTCACCAAAGAGATTCAGCGACTCGCCGACCGGTTCGACGAGTCTGTCTGCAACTATTTTTCTCTGATTTTTCTTGAAGTCTTTCTCACTTTTTTTGATGTTTTTGCAGATATGGCTAGACCAAAAGTTGCTGGGAGAAACATGCCAACCCAAAAGAAGGCTAAGGGGATGAAAATCAATATGGATGCAGCTGCATCCAAAGCCAAGGCCACCAAACTTCCCATAATTGGTGGGAAAGGCAAGGGAAAAGGAAATACACTCGCATCATCGGAGGCTAACTCCGACAGTGATGCCATCTATGCCACTCATCTCACTACTTCTAAAAGTAAGGGTGAGTACCAGGAGCAACAGGCTGCAGTATTAGAGCCCGAGGATGATGAATTGTTAGTAGCAAAATGGGCTGAGCTGCAATAAAAAAGGATGAACGATTCATCTAGGATCAGGACTCCTCCGCCCACCACTACTCCTTTAGTTCCAGAGCAAGTTGTGGTCCTAGCATCACCAGTACAGGGTCCAATTCCCAAGTCTATGAACAAATTAAAGACTGAGGGGGTGAGGACAATCATTGAGGAAAAGCGTCTGTCCCCTGATGGAGTCATCGACAGGTATCCAGAGATTCTGAGCTGTCTGAAGTCTCAAAATTTCCATATCTTCACCAAGCCCCGTGACCCGTATATTCCAAATTGGATCCGGAAGTTCTACGATGCTTATGGGGCCTTGATACCACAGAGAAAAAAGTAGGCAACATTATTTAAACCGATTGACTATGTAGTTGTCCGGGGAAAGAAGGTCAAGTGTGATAGTGAGGCTATTAATGTTGTCCTGGATTGTCCCGATGATATTGATGACAAGTGCCAACATCTAATCAGGACAAAGACTCTGGAAAATATGAAGAAGTGGTTGACCCCGGTGATATCAGATGATACTCCCAAGTGGCTAGAGATTGGAGAACCGATTGAAAAGAAGGATCTTAATGTAGCTGCAAGGTTCTAGTTTGGCTTCATCAGCAATACTACCATGCCATCCTAGAACGAGTCGATCCTTCGCCTAGCCAAGGTAGCTTGTCTGGGTTGTATCATCGAAGAGACAAGGATAAATCTGGAGATCACAATGGCACATGAGATGGTCATTAGGTCCAAGCAGTGCCAAACCTCACTTCCATTCCCGTTGTTGATAACCGAGTTGTGCAGACGAGGTCGAGTCACTAGAGATGCAAAGAAGGACGTGGAAGTGATTCCCACATCCTCTACTGATATCCGGAGGATCGAGGCAGAATATTTAAAGGATGAGGCAGAGAAGAAGAAGGCAGCCCCGATGGACTCTTCCCCGGTTGTGGACACAGACTCACTACCTGCAGAGGCATATTTGCCTACTCCGGCCCCTGGGCCTTCATGTACTTCTAATGTTGTTCCTTCTGACACCCCTAGTTCCTCTGCTTCTACATTGCCTCCCAAAGCTGTTGATGTTGCTGTTTCCTGGACCCTGCTTACTCAAGCTGCATTACTTTGAATGGGGTACTTTTCCCATTCTGCCGATCTCCGTGCTGCAAGACTCTAGGCCTCCATTTTGGGCATGATTCAGATAGCCCTGGCTGATGCTGTGACACCATTGAACGCTACCATTGATACCATTGCGGCTAGGATAGTGGTGTGTGAGCGTGGCCAATGGGCCACCGAGGAGGTGACGGCTCTAAAGACCGCTATTACTATGCTGATGAGTGATGTGGATCAGCTGAAGTCCACCGATATATCCATGATTTTTGGGATGGTGGAGATTCTAGATGTGCCAGATATGCCTCCGATTACCACCGGAGATGAGGTTAGAGTTGATGATGCGGCTGATCTCGAGTTTGAGGTGGAGACAGATGAGGAGATGCTTAGGTTGCTGAGGAGGTTTCTTCCAAGGGCCTTACCGAGATCGAGGAGGCCATGATCAATGAAGCTGTGCAGACCTCTTTGGCAGATACACCTCTGGCTGACCCTAGTAGAGCTGATGATAATGTGGGTGTGACTCCGGGTAATGAGATCCAAGATCAGAGTGATACACTGGGCACTGATACCCCAACATATGGAGTGACTGTTTAGACAGTATCCCTCTTTACCTCCCTGTCTATCTTACTTTTTGACTTTTGGATATTATTTTGCTTGCATTTGAGGACAAATGTTTTTTTATTTGTGGTGGGGTGAGGCCCACCTTTTGTGACCTTTTGTGTGACTATGGTTTGTTTATATATTAGGTTTTTGATCTATAAATTGTGTTAATACTGTGTTTGTGGATAATTGAGCTTGTGGCTCCTTGTTTTTAATTGTAAATGATTTTTGGACCTTTTCGATAAAAATTGTGTGCCACCTCTTGTTTGTGTTTTAATGTGGTTGTTCTCTTGCAAATTTGAGTATCGGTTTTGATCAATACCAATGACTTGAATAGTGCTCATAATCGAACAAAAACTAATGTGCGGCTACGATGTGGCCAAATGAAGTTGCATATACAATATGTTAACTTTTTGCATCTCTTTGTAACTAGCCAATTATCAAATTGAGTCTCTTGTGATGAATATTAAACACTAGCGAAAGTGTGGAGTCTTGTTTTACATTGGTGTCAATGCCTTGTGTGATGAGCTTACCGTAAGCCATGTGTGATGACACCTAGAATTTGCCCCATTTGTTCGGTTGACTAAGTGATGCAATCTCTTGCTATGATCTTAGGCAAATTTGAAGAGTGTGAAACAATCTAACATTATACCTCTTTTTGTGGCTTACCTTGTGAATGTGTGAACTCTGCTTGAACACCCTTTGAGCCTTAACCTTTTCTTGGAAGAAACTTGATGAAATTGTGACCTTTCTTTATCCATTACCCATAATCCTCATGATTTGTGGTTTGTGTTAATAGCCAACTTAGGCCAAAAGCCTAAGTTGGGGGTGTGGTGAAAAGAGAAGGTAAATCAAGAAGTGCAAGAAAGCCCCCTTTGACCTATGGTTTTGAGAAAAATGGAACCCCACCATGTTAAAAAAAAAGAGAAAAAGAAGAAAAGAATGAAAATGAAAAAGAATAAAAAAGTTGTGGAATAAAGTTGTGAAAATGCAAAAAGAAATGAGGTTTCCAACAGTCCATGGGAAGTGAATAATGGGGTGATTTGTGAGCATGAATGAAAATTATGAAGAAAAGAAAAGAAAGTGTTGTTCACACCACATTTCATGAGGATTACAACCATTGAGCCTAAATGACCATACCTTTGCACTCAACCCCATTACGAGCCTTGAAAAGACCTTTTTGATCTTGAGTGAGATGAAATAATTGTTGGTTGGAAAATAAGGGAAAACCTATGGGTGAAATCATGCATTGTGTTCATCTTTGTGAGTGTGAGTGTTGCATTTGATTCCGGAGCTTTAAATTGTGAACCATTGTGTATAAATATGGAATCATTCTTTGTGTGAGGGCATTTGAGTACCTTTGTTGAGCTTGAAATTGCATTTGGAGCAAGCATTGTGAACTTGAGAATCTTTGATAATGGCGAGTCACAACTTGAATCTTTGAGTGCACAATTGATCCTTGCATGAGTAAGTTGAGTCTTTTTGTGTGCATTCATGATTGAGTCTCGTGTAGAACTGTTTGAGACATCCTTTCTGAACTGTTGAACTTGAGTTTTACTTGAGGACAAGCAAAAGTTTAAGTTGAGGGTGTTGATGAGTCCATGATTTGGAGTTATTTAGGGCTTTATTTTAATAGATTTAGTGTCTTCAAATGCATATTTTGTGCCAATAGCTGATGTAAATCCTTGATTTTCAGGTATTTGGATTGAGGAACAAAGCATGGACACTAATGAGCAAAAAGGAACAAGGCAGCTGAAAGAACGAAGAAAACAAGGCCTGATGATCGCCTAACCTATTAGGCGAGTTGCCGAATGGCCATAATCTCTCCTAAAATTCCAGTATGCCAAGCCATGAAGGAGAAAATCAAGTCGGTAATAGAAAGGAGTAGTCAGTGAGTCGCCGAACGGTTCAGCGATGCAGTGCTAGATCTCCCAAAGTTACAGAACTTGAAGATGCTGAAGGTTAAACCAAAAAGGCGATGGAATTGACCAAAGGGTGAATCGCCGATCCCTACTTATTGCGCCGAATGGTCCTTCGCAGCACATTTTTAGCGACTATAAATATTTTTTTTAAAATTCTTAGTTTAGTATCTAGTTTTCATTATAGAATCATAATTATCAGTTTTTGAAGTTTTAAGCTTAGAACTGAAAGTATTAAGACAATATTTTCCTTAGCTTTGAAGATTTAAAGATTTCCATTTTTGAGAAATTTGAAGTGGTTCTTTGAGATTCTTCAATCATGACCTTTGTAAAGACGAAATTAATCTTACCCAGTTGTGGAAACACAATTTGGTAACGATTTTTATCTTTTTATGATGTCTAGCTAAAACCCCAATTCTTGGGGTGTGATTATGGGTTGATTTAGTTGTTGGGTATTGTTAATTGATAGTTTAAATGTTGTTTAAAAGTGATTTCCTTCAATAATTGTGGCTTAATCTAAAGGGCTGTAGTTGCATCTGCAACTCTACCTTCGTATTTTTGGCTTGCTCGAGAGAGAGGTTTTAAAACCAAGATTACTGATTTGATGGTCTATGGGTATTGGGTTGTCACGGGTTCAGCTCGAGAGAGTGGATCATAAACCCTTTTCCACACATTTAACTCAAGAGAGTGAATGGACTAAAGCGTAGGCTGTTCTTAATTGCTGCATATTGGTGTTCGAGAGAAACCAATTTGATTCGGGGTAAATTGTTCGAGAGAAAGTTTATTCCCACTAAAGTCTAGCTTATTCACTGATTTACAACTATTTACTATCAGTTGCAATCACCCATTTGTCTACCTTATCCCATAATCCAATCACATCCCTAGAACCCATCTCTATACTTGTTATTTTCATGTTATTTGCTGTTGTAGTTGATAATTACAATAAAAAAAACCATGTTATTTGACACTTGTGTCACCCCAAACTTGAACCATGCTTTTATTCGTAAATGTTTTTACCTATGATTGACTTGAAAATATTCATGCTTTTTTATTGATACTCAAATACGTACCACTCCCTATGGGATTCGACCCCAACTTACTTAGTTGGATTATATTACTGACTAACGATCGTTGGCACTTAGTATTGGATGAAGTGTCCTGATACGTGAAACCAAAGGTTCAACTTCAACCTTATTAGTCAAGATTCATCATATTCACATCATTCTAATTCAATTCATGTATATATATTTGTATTCTTGATCAATTACTACTCATAGCCTTAATTCTAGAAGATCACCTATGAATCATCAAGTTCACCTTTCATGGCATAAACCCACATAATATCAATTCTATCAATTCGACTAGGGTTAATCATGGAAATCACATAAACTCATCATAATATCATAATTCAATGCTAAATCCTTCATAATTAAGTATCATCCACTTGATTGGAATCAAACTTCAACACTACCCACAATGTATGAAGAAACCCTAGCTAGATTGGGATTTTGTCTTCACAATTTAGGGAAACCTAGGGGTCTCTATGGGTGGAAGAACTCATAGATGAATAAGCTAACATACCTTATGAATAATCTCCACAAAATTGTGTAGAAAAGGCTGCTCCTTGAACCCTAGACTTCACCTTCTTCTTCTTTTTCTATGGAGTTTTAGAGAGAAAATTATTTGGGAGAATTTGGGGTCTTGGAAAAATTATTTAATTGACTTAGTTTATGGGTCTATTAGGCTTATATAGGTGGTTGAATAACTAACTAACCGACCTCACTTAACCCCTAACTAAGTATCAATTAACCCCTACGCCCCTAACTAAGAAAAAACTAAACTTCAAAATTGCCCCCACCCACGAGACCCCGACCCACAGACCGTGGGTTGGTCTATGGGCCGTACTGCACTCTCGTGGGTGCTGTATAAAAATAGGGGAAGGCAAGGCCTTGACCCACGACCCATTTTTGGGCAGCTTTTAGGAGCTATTTTGGGTCCCCCTCAAGGACCCTTGGTTAGTCCTTGGGGGGTCGTACCTTGACACTCTAACCTTATAACCCTCATTCTAAGTTGGTGAAGTCATTTTA
>JAJOOS010012327.1:0-17429 GCA_029582725.1 Solanum chiquidenum
AATGACTAAGAAACTTCTAAACATAGTCCTCGAATCTTGAGGACATACCAAAGACTTGGAAGAGTGAAGCAATCCAAGCAACTCCAAAGCACAATCTCCTCATAATTACCACAACCTACACTTGTAGTAAAATAGAAGAAATGGGTTAGTACAACACACGTACTAAGTATGAAGATATGCAAAACATGATAAAAAGGACATTTGTTTGGAAGCTATGCTTTCATGCCATTTTGATAAAATCTCATGAACATCAACATAATAGGCACCAAGTCACAACCAACGATACAAAGTCATATGCTTCACAATACCTCATAAACATACATAACCCATTTACCTTTACCTTCTTGCCTTGGACCTCCACCTTAAGTAACCTTTAAACAATACCTCTGTGCAATGTATGGGCAACGTCCCATACCATTACGCACACTAAGGCACCACCTTAAGGTCACACAAAGTGCACTTACCATGCATACCTCAATCTTCACCAATTAATCACATGAGACATATAAGCACATAAGCCAATAAGTCAGTTCATAAAACTAGAACACTCATCAAATGTCATCCCAAGACTCACCTAAGTAAGACATGGTGAGGCAGCCCATACTACCTCTCCATAACACACCCAAGTGATACTTATAGGATTTAGGGTTTAGGATTTAGGGTTTGATTTAGGATTTAGGGTTTATGGTTTAGTGTTTAGAGATTTGATTTAGGGTGTAGGGTTTAAATTTTGATTTAGATTTAGGGTTTAAATTTTGGTTTAGATTTAGGGTTTAGGGTTTATGGTTTATGGTTTATGGTTTATAGTTTAGGGTGTGGGTGTAGAGTTTACGGTTTAGGATGTAGGGTCTAGGGTTTAGGGCTAAGTGTTTAGGGTTTAGGGTTTAGGGTGTAGTGTTTAGGTTTATGGTTTAGGCTAAGCTTTAGGGTTTAGGGTTTAGGGTTTAGAATTTAGGGTTTAGGGTCTAGGGTTTAAAGCTTAGGGTTTATGGTTGTGGTTTATGGTTTAGGGTTTAGGGTTTAGGGTTTAGGGTTTAGGTTTTTGAGTTGTAGGTTTAGGGTTTAGGGGTTAGAGTTTAGGAGTTAGGGTTTAGAATTTAGGGTTTTTAGTTTAGGTTTAGGGTTAAGTATTTAGGGATTAGGATAGGGTTTAGGGTTTAGGATTTAAGGTTGAGGTTTAGGGCTTAGGATTTAGGTTTAGGGTTAGGGTTTAGGGTTTAGGGTTTAGGTTTTAGGGTTTATGATTTAAGGTTTAGGGATTAGGCTAAGTTTAGGGTTTAGGATTTATTGTTAGGATTTAGGGTCTAGGATTTTGGGATTGGGTTTAGGGTTTAGGGTTTAGGGTTTAGGACAAAGGGTTGAGAGTTTAGGGTTTTGAGTTTAGGTGTAGGGTTAAGGATTTAGGGATTAGGATAGGGTTTAGGGTTTAGGATTTAAGGTTGAGGTTTAGGGTTTAGTATTTAGGTTTAGGGTTGGTTAGGGTTTAGGGTTTATGATTTAAGGTTTAAGGTTTAGGGTTTAGGTTTCGGGTTTAGGATTTAGGGTTAGGGTTTTGGGTTTAAGGTTTAGGGTTTAAGATTTTGGGTTTAGGGTTAGGGTTTAGGATTTTGAGTTGAGGATTTAGGGTTTAGGGTTTAGGGTTTTATGTTTCGGGTTTGGTTTTTTTTTTTTTAATTGAACGACCCTTGGAAGGGTCAGGGGCTTAGCAACACCCCTAGGCCTTAACATAAATAAAATTCTAAAAAATACAAGGAGGGGGACATAAACCTAACCTCCGATCCTATGGTGGTTCATGACTCGACCTACTTACTAAGGTTAGTCTACTCATCCCCATACTAGAAATAAAAAACCTAGAGCTAAGCACCTAAGGAGAGGACTCCTCTCAATACAAAGATACTAGGAAAATAAACAAGGGAGACTCTCCCCTTACAAAGGAAGAATAAAGGAAATTCAAAACAACTATACCTAGTTAAGACATAGTCCAGTTGAAAAGGATATTGACAAAACACAATGAGAACCATTCATGGAGGTTTTTTAATCCTTTTCAGTTTCTTTCTTCTGAAACTTTGAACTCCCATTTTCTCGAGAATATAGCTACCTCTTGCTACATTTTGGCAATTGGTTGTGAGTGTAATAATGTTGAATAATAACTTGTTTATGACTATGTTTGGATAGGAAATATGCAGTACTATTGGCCTCTCTGTAAGTATGCACGCATTGGAAGAATTCACATTGGTTAACAAGGATTTGGAGTTCCTGTACAAACCTTTGAATCCTCCAAGGAGGAATAGAAGTCTGAAATAGCCACCTAGTTAATAACTCTGAATCCACTTCGAGAATAATGTTGTTGTATCCATGTTGAATGCACCAATTCAGACCGTGACTGGCAGCTTGAATTTCTGCCTGATTATTGGTTCCCTCTCCGAGATGTATAGCAAATGCATATATGATATCTCCATGTTCATCTCGCAAAATGCCCCCCCTCCAATCTTCCCCGGATTGTGAAAGGCACTACCATCAGTGTTAAGTTTATACCTGTTAGGAGGGGGTGTTTTCCAGATTACTGAAGTGATTTTAACCTCATGTTTGCAGCTTTCTACCAAGTCCACCACTTCTGTCCACTTTGGAGGCCACTGGATGTATGTATAGGCAGTGTTGAACAGCTGGAGTATGTCTTTGAGGACCATGTATTTGACTATGCTGATGCTAGATTTCTTGTCCCCATACTTTGTTGTACATCTATTCTTCCACAGGTTCCAGCAGACCACAATGGGAAGTGTTTGGATAAGGGTCTTGTAAGCTTCATTTTTACTTTGACGATCACCCCAACTCAATAGCCTGCTGCTCAACGTGGACTGCTGGACAGTAACACCCATAGTACTGGAAAAGAATTTCCAAATATGAGCTGCAAAATGGCCTTGATTGAAGATGTGATCCACATCATCCCACCCTTGTTGAATACAACAGACACACTTCACTGGCTCCACCCCAAAGGTTGCCAAAATTTCATTGGTTGGCAATTTGTTTCTTAATGCTCTCCATACGAGAAAGGACATTTTGAAGGGGATATTCTTATGCCAAATCAGTAAGTTGATCACTGTCTTATTCTTCCTGTTTCTGCAAATTTCCCAGGCTGAGGCACATGAGAATTTTCCAGAGTCATTAGGCTTCCAAACTGCTGTGTCTTTAACTCCTTGTTGGTATTGAAAATTGGTGCTCAAGATGTGAGGAATGAGCAGTGGTGGGACCTGCTGTCTCAGCTTTCTTTCGTTCCATTTTCTATTGACAAGAAAGTGAGCAATAGTGGCATTATTAAGGCTGGAAATACTAGTGTTATAATTAGCTAGAGCACCCTTCCCTAGCCAATCATCCCACCAAAAGGAACAACTTCCAGAATTAATTTTCCATGTGATATGATCCTCCACTTTGCTCTTATTCTTCATCATGTATCTCCACACTAGAGATTGACCAGTATCCACCTTCTTTGCAACTGGGTTGGCTCTCTGGCAGCATTTGGATTTAATGAATTGACCCCAAAGTGAAGATTTAGTCCTGAAACTCCACCATTGCTTATATTGTAAATAAGTGCATATATCTGCGAGCCTTCTGATTCCAGCACCTCCTTCTGCATAAGGCAGGCTCATGGTTTCAAGTGATGCCCAATGATACTTCCTCTTGTCCTGTTCTCTTCCCCAGAAGAAATCTGCAATAATAGACTCTATGTATTTGATAGTAGTATTGGGAGGTGAGACTGCAGCCATTGTGTGGATAGGTATGGACTGTAGAGCATGCTTGACCAGAGTGATTTTACCTCCAAAGTTGAGTAGTCTTGCTTGCCATCCACAAATCTTTTTGGAAACTTTCTCAACTAGTTGGGAGTAATATATGATCCTTTGTCTACCAATATAGAGAGGACATCCAAGATAGGTAATTGGACTGCCCTTCTGAGAAAAACCAGTGACCTCTTGGATGTTGTTGATGGTGTCTTGGGAGGTGTTATCTAGAACCATAAAATGACTCTTCTCTTTGTTAATAAGCTGATCCGAAGTATGCTCATATTCTTCCAAGGTGTTCATGATGAGCTTCATAGAGTGTTTATTAGTTGAAGTGAAGATAATAACATCATCTGCAAAACTTAAGTGGTTGATCTGGGGACCTTTGGACTCCATGTTAAAACCTCTATGCATATGATTCTGACGAATAGAGTTAGCATTCGTGAAAGAACCTCCGCACCTAAAATAAATAGGGCCGGAGATAACGGATCGCCTTGCTTAAGGCCTCTAGTTGAATGAAAGAAACCATGTCTGTGACCATTAATAATGATTGAATACCAATTGTTGCTCATGATTCTCCAAATAATATCTATGAAGAATTCCCCAAAACCAAACCTCCTCAACACCAAACAGGTAAATGACCAAGAGACTCTGTCATATGCCTTGGTCATGTCCAGTTTGATCACTACATTGTCTCCCTCTTTGGGTCTCTTTATGCCATGGGTGATTTCCTGTGCAAGCATGATGTTTTCTGTGATGCTCCTCCCCCTTACGAACCCTGACTGATTATCTGATATGAGCAGTGGAATAATATCTGCTAGCCTCATGCTTATGAGTTTGGAGATGATCTTATTTGAGAAATTGCTGAGACTAATGGGCCTGAGATCAGTAAATCTGGTCGGCTGTTCAGTTTTGGGAAGCAGAACTAAGCAGGCATGTGACATAAACTTAGGCATAGTGTGACCACAAAATAAAGATTGCACTGCTGCTAGCGGGTCTTCTTTAATGATGTTCCAACATGTTTGATAGAACTTGCTCCCTATACCATCAGGACCTGGTGCTGAATTTGGTTCATAGAAAACACCACTTGTTTGAGTTCTTCCATAGTAGGCATTTCCTGCAGCTTCTGGTTCTGTTCAGGAGTGACTAAGGTAGGCAAGTGTTGAAGAATACTGTCTTCTATTCTACAATTATTCCCTGTGAATATTCTCTGAAAATATTCACAAGCTGCTTGTGCAATCTGATCATCCCCTTGTATCCATACATCAATGCCTGTACAGATTCTATGCAGAAATAGTCTTCTTCTTCTTCTTCCCCTCATCAAGGCATGGAAATATTTGGTGTTGGTATCCCCTTCTTTAAACCATTGAAGTTGAGCTTTCTGTTTGACAATAGATTCCTCCAGCTTCAAATATTTATTATAGTTAGCATTCATAAGATGTAGCTGTTGTCTAAGAGTTTTAGTGTTATTGGTCAGCAGTTCTTCCTCAGCTTTCCTGATTGTCTCTTCAAACTCATTCACTTTAGTATAGATATCTCCATATTCTTTCTTTGACCAGTTGCTAAGGGTGGTGGTTAGCGTCTTCAGTTTCTGATGTAATTACCTCATAGAGGGTACCAGTGACCTCCCTATCCCAGCACTTTTGAACAGTCTCTAGAAAATTTTCATTGTCAACCCAAAAATGTAAGAACTTGAAATACTTGGTATGACTTCCAGAATTCCTAGCCATCTCCATTAACAGAGGACTGTGGTCAGAACCCACTGAAGACAGATGCTCAATAGTAGTTTGAGGCATAGCCTCTAACCATTTATCGTTAACCATGGACCTATCTAATCTTTTCCATACTCTAGCTTGTGCAACCCTTTGATTACACCATGTGAAAGGAAGCCCTGTATATCCGACATCAATCAGACCACAAGCTTTTATCACACTTATAAACTCGAAGCTCTTGTTCGTGTTGTAAGCCATCCCCCAAGATTCTCCTCTATATTTGAGATGACATTAAAATTTCCAATGGTACACCAAGGGATGTCCCTGCTAGCACAATGCAGTAGCCTGTCCCACAAAGGCCTCCTCATATGCTCCTTGCATTTAGCATAAATAAAGGACACCATGAATTTATCTGTGATATCAGAATGCTTGAATTCTCCTGTGATATGTTGCTCACTATTCTCATGAACATTACCACTGATTTCATTAGACCAAAACAGCTAGATTTTCCCATTATGATTACTAACTGCATGGTCCATTTGAAGTTGAACTCTCACACTGTAGAGATGAAAATTGTCTGCAAAAATTTCAAGGATAGCAATCATAGATAATGATGGTTTAGGGTTTAGGGTTTGGGTTTAGGGTTTCGGGTTTAGGGTTTCGGGTTTAGGGTTTAGGGTTTAGGGTTTAGGATTTAGGGTTTAGGGTTTAGATTTAGGGTTTAGGGTTTATGGTTTAGGGTTTATGGTTTAGGGTTTGGGTTAGTGTTAGGGTTTAGGATTTATAGTTTAGGGTTTGGGTTTAGAGTTTACGGTTTAGGGTGTAGGGTCTAGGATTTAGGGTATAGGGTTTAGATTTAGGATTTAGGGTTTATGGTTTAGGGTTTAGAGTTTTGATTTAGGTTTAGGGTTTTGAGTTTAGGATTTAGGGTTTAGGGTTAGGGTTTCAAGTTTTATGTTTAGGGTTTAGGGTTTAGGGTTTATGTTTAGGGTTTAGGGTCTATGATTTAGGGTTTGGGGTTTAGGTTTTAGGGTTTAGGGTTTAGGATTTATGGTTTAGGGTTTAGGATTTAGGGTTTAGGGTTTAGATTTAGGATTTATAGTTTAGGGTTTGGGTTTAGAGTTTACGGTTTAGGGTGTAGGGTCTAGGGTTTAGGGCTAAGTGTTTAGGGTGTAGGGTCTAGGTTTTAGGGCTAAATGTTTAGGGTTTATAGTTTAGGGTTTGGGTTTAGAGTTTACGGTTTAGGGTCTAGGGTTTAGGGCTAAGTGTTTAGTGTTTAGGGTTAATAGTTTAGGGTTTAGGTTTAGATTTAGGGTTTAGAGTTTAGGGTTAGGTTCTAGTGTTTAGGGTTTAGGGTTTAGGGTGTAGTGTTTAGGGTTTATGGTTTAGGGTTTTACGATTTAGGTTAAGCTTTGGGGTAGGGTTTAGAGATTAGGGTTTATGGTTTGTGGTTTAGGGTTTAGGGTTTAGGGTTTAGAGTTGTAGGTTTAGGGTTTAGGGATTGGGTTTAGAGTTTAGGGTTTAGGGTCTAGGGTCTAGGGTTTAGGGCTTAGTGTTTAGCGTTTTGAGTTTAGATTTAGGGATTAGGATAGGGTTTAGGGTTTAGGATTTAGGATTTAAGGTTGAGGTTTAGGCATTAGGGTTTACGATTTAGGTTTAGGGTTAGGGTTTAGGGTTTATTATTTAAGGTTTAGGGTTTAGGGTTTAGGATTTATGGTTAGGGTTTAGGGTTTAGGGTTTAAGGTTTAGGGTTTAGGGTTTAAGGTTTAGGGTTTAGGATTTAGGGTTTGGGCTTTAGGGTTTAGGGTTTTTGGTCTAAGGTTTAGGGTTTTGGTTTTATGTTTAGGCTTTAGGGTCTAGGATTTAGGGTTTGGGTTTAGGGTTTAGGGTTTAGGGTTTAGGATTTAGGGTTTAGGGTTTAGGGTTTAGATTTAGGATTTAGGGTTTAGGGTTTAGGGTTTGTAGTTATGGGTCTAGGGTTTGGGTATAGAGTTTAGGGTTTAGGGTGTAGGGTGTAGGGTTTTAGGGCTTAGGGTTTAGGGTTTAGATTTAGATTTAGTGTTTAGGGTGAGGTTTTAGTGTTTAGGGTTTACCTTTACATTTAGGGTTTAGGGTGTATTGTTTAGGGTTTAGGGTTTAGTGTTTAGGGTTTAGGGTTTAGGGTTTAGGGTTTAGGGTTTAGGGTTTAGGGTTTAGGGTTTAGGGTTTAGGGTTTTTCGTTTATGGTTTTGAGTTTAGGGTTTAGTGTTTAGAGTTTAGGGTTTATGGTTTAGTGTTTAGTGTTTAAGGGTTAGGATTTAGGATTTAGGGTTTAAGGTTTAGTATTTAGGGTTTAGGTTTAGGTAAAGGTTTAGGATTTAGGGTTTAGAGTTTAGGGTTTAAATTTTGGGTTTTGGATTTAGACTTTAGGGTTTAGGGTTTACGGTTTAGGTTTAGGTTTTACGGTTTAGGGTTTAGGGTTTTGGGATTAGGGTTTAGGGTTTATGGTTTGTGGTTTAGGATTTATGGTTTAGGGTTTAGAGTTTAGAGTTTATGGTTAAGGGTTTAGGGTTTAGTGTTTAGGATTTAGGGTTTTGGGTTTAGTGTTTAGTGTTTAGCATCTAGGGTTAGGGTTTAGGGTGTAGGGCTTAGGGTTTAGGGTTTAGGGTGTAGGGCTTAGGATTTAGGGTTTAGGGTTTAGAGTTTAGGGTTTAGGGTTTAGAGTTTAGAGTTTAGGGTTTAGAGTTTATGGTTAAGGGTTTATGGTTAAGGGTTTAGGGTTTAGGGTTTAGGGTTTTGAGTTGTAGGTTAGAGTTTAGTGTTTAGGTTGTAGGGTTTTAGGGTTTCAAGTAGTAGGTTTAGGGGTTAAGATTTAGAGTTTTGGATTTAGGATTAGGGCTTAGGGTTTAGAGTTTTGGTTTTGGGTTTTAGTTTAGGATTTAGGGTTTAGGGTTTAGGGTTTATAGTTTCTAGTTAAGAGTTGAGGTTTAGGATTTAGGGTTAAGGGTTAAGGGTTTAGGGTTTAGAGTTTTAAGGTTAGAATTTAGGGTTAGGGTTTAGGGTTTGGGGTTTAGTGTTTAGTGTTTAGGGTTTAGGTTTTAGGATTTAGGGTTTTGAGTTGTAGGTTTAGGGATTAGGGTTTAGGGGTTAGGGATTAGGAATTTGGCTTCAAGGTTTAGGGTTTAGAGTTTAAGGTTTAGGGTTTAGGTTTAGGTTTAGGATTTAGGGTTTAGGGTTTAGAGTTTAGGGTTTAGATTTAGGGTTTACGATTTAGTGTTTAGGGTTTAGGGTTTAGGGTTTAGGGTTTACGGTTTAGAATTTAGGGTTTAGGGTTTATGGTTTTGGGTTTAGGGTTTACAATTTGAATTTAGGATTTAGGGTTTAGGTTTAAGGGTTAGGGTTTAGGGTAACATTTAGAGTTTATGATTTAGGGTTTAGGGTTGAGGGTTAGGGTTTATGGTTTAGGGTCTACTGTTTAAGGTTTAGGGTATATGAATTAGGGTTTCAGGTTTAGGGTTTCAGGTTTAGGGTTTATGGTTAAGGGTTAAGGGTTTAGGGTTAGGGTATAGGGTTTTGATTTGGAGGTTTAGGGTTTAGGGTTTAGAGTTTAGGGTTTAGAGTTTAGGGTTTAGAATTTAAGTTTTAGGGTTTAGGATTTAGGTTTAGGGTTTAGAGTTTGGATTTAGGGTTTAGGGTTTAGGGTTTAAGGGTTTTGGGCTTAGCATTTAGGGGTTAGGATTTAGGGGTTAGGGTTTAGAGTTTAGGATTTAGGGGTTAGGGTTTAGAGTTTAGGATTTAGGGTTTAGGATTAAGTATTGAGGATTCATGGTTTAGGGTTTAAGATTTTGGGTTAGGATTTAGGGTTTAGGATTTAGGGTATAGGGTTTAGAGTTTTGATTTAGGGTTTAGGGTTAGTGTTTAGGGTTTAGAATTTAAGGTTTATTATAATACCACCAAATACTAGACCAACTTTCGCATGTCGATATATCATTGCTTAAGTACTACATTATGTTTTATTCTCATTTTGGGAATTTGAAATTTTGTGATATTGGCAATCTTGCTTAACATAATTTTGATCGTAATTTAAGGGATTGTATTGGGGTATATACGTAATATTCTAATTAGAATTATGTATAACTTGAAAGGTAGGTGAGGGTTATACATATAGGTATATATGTATGCATTTTGGGCAGCCACCCTTTGGAGGCAGCTGTACATGTGACTAGCCTCAGTACAGATGACTACCCTCACTTTTGATACTATATTTTGACACCTCTTCTAGTAAAATTCGTCTCACCTAAAGTCTAAGAACCTTAGAACATTATCTAACCATTTGTTCTTCAAAATCACAAGAGAAAAACTTGGTCCTTTTTGCTGGAATTGGAGACACACCCTTCTTGTTGGTAAGTGACGAAATCTGTTTTTGAGCTGGGTAATGTTTGGTAGTGTATGCATATCTCTTTCTATAGAACTTCGTTTACAGTGAATAAGTATGATTTGGAAAGCTAATTGGTAAACCTACAACTCTTATGTTTATGTCAAACACTAATTTAGCTGTTATGGATTCGAAATATGGGACACAACATTGGGAAAGTTCTGTCGAGATTTCAGAATTTGAAATCCTCTATGATCAACTGTTAGTGTTTTGAATATATCCTTTTGTACAAATTATATTTTGCGGTGTCCTTGTTTGTTTGCAACCCTAAGAGATGTATCTACATCTTTCATGAAGGTTATAAAGTCTAGTTTTGTCGTTTTCCTTTTCAAAGCTAAGTTGCAAATTGAGGTACCAGGCTGGCCAGAATCACTGTTGTGGGAACATAGTCGTATTTGTACAGGCTAAGCTTACTTGTGAACAAGTTGAGGACTTTGAAATGTTGGTTGGTCTACGGTCTGAACTCGCGAAGTTGTGTTGGACTGTTTCTTTGCTAAAGCACTGAGGTTTGTGTATAAACTTGTACTTGCACTCTTTTAACTACTGGTATATCTGAAAGTTGATCTTGGTACCTTGGTTACCTCTTGTCACTTTGCATTGTCGTGTTGGTATCCTTTAAGACGTTAAAGACGCTTGTGTAACTCACCCACTTGTATGGATTGTTTGATCACTTGGCACTCTTGTTGGGACCCTGTCCTTCTTGTGGCTGTGATTTTTTCACTATTGGCATGCCTCTTGATTCGGATCATTTGCCATCTTGACTCTGGATTTTTAGTCCGTCTTAAGAATGGAAGTTGTCCATTTTAAGTACGAACTAGAAAGCCATTTTTAATATGGTTCTTGGTTCTCTTGATTATTGGGTTTTAACCCTTCTTGATACAGGGCGTCGGCCCTTCTTGATACCTGTTTGTGCTTGGTGTGATGACATGATGTATATATTGGTCGAGCCTTCTTGTTGAATCTCTTGGAAAATGGTGCTATGAGCGTTCTTGACATTTGGATCTTTAAATATCAAACTTGATACTCTTTATATATTGTTTACTTGATTTATTTATTATGTTCAATTATGTTGCCCATGACTTGAGAAAGGTAACTTGGTGAATCTGAAGGCTCCGAACCTATAGTTTTTGTACCACTAAGCTATATGCTTAGCGATAGTTGTTTCTATCGTAGGAAATGTTCGAGAGGATGCATGAAGTTGGCCGTTGGAGATGGAGATTTTGAGAGCCTTATGGAAGATCACATTTGCATATAGGCATCTATATTTTGTATAAACCTTGGGACTTGTACATGATCTATGTGTTGTATATTTACATGAATTTTTGAGGACTAATTTGATCATGTCACGATGGTTTGTAATATAAGTATGTCTATATGATTTGTTCTTTTGGGGTGTGTAAATCCAAGTCTTGTAATATATGAAATTTACTATTAGTTTTGAATGTTTGTGTGAAGCATGAACCGACTGATTTTGGTACTCGGAAGTTGGTAATATTATTGTTATCTCATCCTTAAGTGTGAGGATAATATATGCATGAAAAGCTTGTCAGTTATTTGCTTAAATTATTTTGGGAGGGTTTTTTGTCATAATTTAAATTCCGCGCCATGTCAATTTTAACATCAAATAAATGTTTAAATGGGCAGGATATATATCCTAAACTAAATTATTCGTTATGAACCTGTGATGCTTCAAATCCCATTAAGACGGATAGGCACCTGATGCCCTAAAGGCCCGAGAGAACCAATATGTAACTTGTGCTTACTATGCATATAATATGACAATCTTGTGACAAGTTCACATAGGATGCAACGATACAAACCAACATAAGTAGACCCAAAACTTATATACAAGACTTGGCTGATGAGGCCACAACTTGTTAAGACGCAACTGAACCATATACATAAGTCTACAAAGCCGCTAAAAGATAGAAAACCTTAGAGTAGGTCGAGACAGACCCTGCCTTACCCTTAACTACGATACAATACCAAAATGAATCTACCAAGGACTCAGTAAAGCTCTGAATCAATCTGGAGCTCACCAAAATTAGCTGAGTGTCGTGTGCTCCTACTGAAGAGGTCTACTAGCTGAAGTACATGTGCCTACAGCATGAAATGCAGCGTCCCCCGCGAGGGACGTCAGTACGAGAAAATGTACTGAATATGTAAGGAAATAACATATATAAAATAAGAGTTCTAATGAAACCAAGTATCAATATATGTGTGCATAAATCAGAACAGAAGACCACCTTTGTTAACTCTTGTGGGATCATGTATGTTACATTCTTGTATTTACCTTTCTGTGTGTTATGATCTTTATAAGGCATGTGATACGAATGACCAACTGATCAGTGGTAGAAGAGGATGACCCATGCTAGGCATTTTAACCACTGGAATGCTGTCCCATAATTACACAAATTGGGATCGGCCCATACTAGGCTTTCGCCCCTGAGCTGCCACCCTTAATTATACAGATTGTTTCACTTAGATTCTTTAATCTTTGAGATTGTTGTTTTGGTTGTCATAATCATTTTTCATATTTGGAACTACGGACCAGTAGTAGAAGACGTGAAAATAATACTTCAAGGCAGTAACAATGACATAAGGAGCTATGTAACATCAATGCATTACTTGTGAGCTTAAATGACACAATTCACTTCAATTGATTAAGAGTAGGATTCACCAAACTTGCTTTTGCAAATACCATTTCTATACCAACACATAGGAGGATAATTACACATGTATAGAGTAGTGAACATATAATGAAGTAATTCTATACACTAAGGAGATGGGGAAATATTGTTAGCTATTTGGAGATCATATGCTGCCACCATGTTTCCTTTACTAGGAATAAAACTTAGGAAATTCACTTACTGAAATTAATTGCAAGTATCAGATTTCATGCCAAAGAATATTGAATCAAATAGCCTTACATACCTTATCCTTTGACCAATACAACTATCACGATTCAACCTCCCCTTTTAGGTTTTAATCTACAATATAAGTCATGATAAACTAAAATTAGCAGCTATCACACCGTGAGTAAAACAGTAGCTAACTTGACGGATAATGAGCCCATACAGCCCTCAAAATAATGTGTATCACCACACCCTCCTTCTCTGCCCAATACATACATTATATATCCTTTTCCAAGATTACCCAAGATGCACCAACAACAATATACATAAAACAATCTCAAATATTCTTTATCATACAACCAATTATTGAACTCACCACCCCCTTGAGTTCTTTATGATAGCACACCCATAATTCCTCACTCAAACTCATACATAAGGAGGAAGAATATGGAGCAGTCACCTTACCTCAATTTCTACAACGTCTCCTTATAACTTGAATTCCTCTAGAATTTCAACTTCCCTTCACACTTAAACCAAAGAAGAAGAGAAAAGTATTTTAATAACCAAGGAAGTGAGCAATAGCTTTTGGAAATATTATGCCTTTATGCTTATACTTGCGCATGAATAACATGTTTTCCTAATCATCCATGGGAGAATTAAGCTAAATCCATAAGTGTTTTCACTTACCTTGTCTTGCAGAGATGGGGGTTTCTTCAAGAACCCTAGAAGAGCTTTAAGGCTGTTGTTTTAATCCTTAAGAGAAAAGAGAGAGAGAGAGAGCTGGAGTTGATCCTCAATATTGTGTGTTAAAATGAGTGAGAATAGCAGCCAATATATCTTAAATTGAGCTTTCTTCACCTTTAAGAATATCCTCTAGAAAGCTTCATTTTCAGCCACTAATTGGTCAAGTAGGTGATGCACCTGCTTATGTACATCAAGTAGCTCAAAAGGTCAAACTAGGTGATGCACCTACTTTCTTTCACTTGGGCTTAAATATTGGGCCTTGACAGATTTGGCTGCTGGGCTTAAATTTCATTTTCCTTTTATTTAACTTAGTTTGGGCCTCAAGTGAGTCCATTAGCATAGGCCCAAATCTGATCCATAAACCTTGGCCTTTTTAACTAGAACCATATAGCTCAAGTAGGTGATGCACCTACTTGATCCTTTGGACTGGTCAATAAGTCAAAGTAGGTGATGCACCTACTTGTCACCTGCTAGCTTAGTTAAGTCAAGCAAGCAGCTCACTTATTTTATTCTATTTTCTAAATATTAATCCCTTTTGCTTTAACTTAGCACTTAACTTTCAACTTTAAGCTCAATTACCACCTTACTGTCTCTTTAAATACTCCCGTTGGAGTTAACTTGCAGTACACATGCTGAAGCATGCAAGGCGTCACATCACCTTCCGAGCTAGTTTAAACCAACACTAATCATATAAGAATCATGGTCCCTCACCTATACTATAAGGCTATGTCAAGTATCACAAGGATATAACAAGCATATGTGTAATACAGGCTGTTACAGAACCTAATCCATCTACTAGATTAAAATCAATATGCCCTTCGTTAATCTCTTTTAAATGTCGCAAGTATTAAATTAGATTTCTTATTTAAGTGGTAGTATCCTTTCGAAAGGGTCGCTACATTTATGATATAAGGTTTAGGGTTAAAGGTTTAGGTTTAGGGTTTAGGTTTAGGGTTTAGGGTTTAGGTTTAGGGTATAGGGTATAGGGTTTAGGGTTTAGGGCTTAGGGTTTAGAGTTTGGATTTAGCATTTAGGGTCTAGGTTTAGGGTTAGGGTTAGAGTTTAGGGTTTAAGGTTTAGGGTTTAGGGTTTAGGATTTAGGGCTCAGGGTTTCGAGTTATAGGTTTAGGGTTTAGGATTTAGGGTTAGGGTTTAGGGTTTAGGGTTTACATTTTTTTTTAGTAACCCTTGGAGGGGTCAGGGGCTTAGCAACACCCCCAGGCCTTAGCATAAATAAAATAGAAAATACATGGAGGGGGACATAAACCTAACCTCCGATCCTATGGTGGTTCCGAGTCAACCTACTTTTAGTCAACTCATCCCCTTACAAAAAAGGTAAATCAAGAAACTAAGTACCTAAGAGAGGACTCCTCTCAATACAAAGAATCTAGGAATCATAAAAAAGGGAGACTCTCCCCTTACATCAACAAAAAAGTAACTTCCATACCTATTCAAAGGAGCTATGATTTTCGACCATAGCTAGGTTGAAGAGGTTGTACCACCCTTCAAGGAGGTTCTTTGATCTTCTTAATCTTCCTTCTTCTGAAATTTTCCATTTCGAGCATATCTAGTTGATAGTATGCTCTAGATTCTTTTTGGTAATTGATGAATTTTGAAGTATAGATGTGGACTAGTAATTTTATGGCTGTGCTTTGAAAGGGAATCAGCAACAAAATTGGCTTCTCGAAAGGTATGTTTGCATTGGAACTCTTGTGTCTGTCTGATGAGGTCCCTTAGTTTCAATACCTGTGTGTTGATACTCCAATGGGGATTAGTTTTGTGCAATATCCAATCCACTAAGAGTTGCGAATCCACCTCCAAGAGGACTGACATGTGTCCTAGCTCCAGGGACCAGGTCATCCCAAAGATAGTTGTTGTTATTTCAGCATGGAGGGTTTAGGGTTTAGGGTTTAGGGTTTAGGGTTTAGGATTTAGGGTTTAGAGTTTAGGGTTGAAGGTTTAAGGTTTAGGGTTTAGGGTTTAGGGTTTAGAGTTGTAGGTTTAGGGTTTAGGGGTTAGGATTTAGTGTTTAGGGTATAGGGTTTAGAGTTTAGGGTATAGGGTTTAGGGTTTAGGGTTTAGGGTTTAGGGTTTATTGTTTATGGTTTAGGGTTTAGGTTTAGGTTTAGTGTTTAGGGTTTAGGGTTTAGGGTTTAGAGTTTAGGGTTTAGAGTTTGGATTTAGGGTTTAGGGTTAGGATTTAGGGTTTAGGGTTTTGAGTTTAGGATTTAGGGTCTAGGGTTTAGGGTTTAGAATTTAGTGTTAAGATTTAGGGTTTAGGGTTTAGGGTTTAGTGTTTAGGGTTTAGGATTTAGGATTTAGGGTTTAGGGTTTACTGTTTAGGGTTTAGAGTTTGGATTTAGGTTTAGCGTTAAGGTTTAGGGTTTTGGGTTTAGGTTATAGCATCCAAGGAAGCTCTACTCCATTGAAGGACAAGGATGAAGCTTTAGAAACTACAAGGAGGCCCATAACAAGATCTCAAACCAAGGAGTTCAATGATAAGATCAATGGGATTCAATCGCTGATCCAAAGGTGTCTTATTGGGGAAGAAGAGCTCAAGCCCAAGGGAGAGGAATTGTCCAAATGCTACAATTATTTGGTGGCCCAAATTCAAGCCCAAGATGAGGAATTTTAAGGTCCAATTTCGTGCAAATAAGGTCAAGAAGAGTCCAGGAATCAGCCACAACAAGAGTTGCTTTCTGCCCAAGTTTTGAGAGAAGACTAGTCAAACTTTCCAAGATTGTCAAGATTCTTTTCCTAGTTGGGATTTACCTTCTTTTTTTATTTATATATAGGTTATTAATATTTTCCTTAGTCTATATATGGTCTCCTAAGTACCATTTAATGTTTTCCTAGAAGTACTAAATTTGTTCCTAGTTAGGTTACTTTATTTCCTTTCTAGAGTAGGATTCCTTGTAATTGTCTTTCTAGGGTTTGGCTGACCTTTTAGCTTCTTATAAGGGGTATTAGACGTGCATCCCCCTTCTCCTATATATAAGAGTCCTTTTCATTCATTAAAGACAATTTAGATTGATGTTAATAATATTTGAGAGAGTTCTTTGAACCTTTGTGACTTGTTCTTTGAGGATTTATCTTTAAACCTCTACTAGTTTCATAGTTTAAGGTATAAAGTAACTTCTTCTTGTGATATCTTTGGTTTCTTTTTGGTATTCTTTTAGAAGGTGATTAGTTTCTACATATTAATTATTGTCTTTAGTTACTCATAAAAGCGGTCAAGATTCGAATCTATCGTTTTGATTCATTTTCTCAAGTAAAGGTGTTAAATTTCTTCCATAAATCTATACGTTGTTACTTGGATCTTTTCAAGGCCTTAGAACATCTAATCCTTGGAAATTCTTGGATCTTTCCTTCGAATTTCCCATATCTTTAGTTAGTTTTTTCGTTTCTTTTCTTTTTTGCTTCCACATTCTAATATTCAATTCTCTAATTGTGATCTCCTTAACCTTGTTATTATCATTAGGGTTTTGGGTTTTAAGTTGTAGGTTTAGGGTTTATGGTTTTGAATTGTAGGTGTAGGGTTTAGGGGTTAGGATTTAATATTTAGAGTTTAGAGTTTAGCGTATAGAGTTTAGGGTTTTGGGTTTATGGTTTAGGGTTTAGGTTTAGGTTTAGGTCTTGGGGTTTAGGGTTTAGGGTTTAGGGTTTAGGAATTAGAGTTTAGGATTTAAATTTAGGGTTTTAGGTTTAGATTTAGGGTTTAGGATTTAAGTGTAGGGTTTAGGGTTAGGTTCTAGTGTTGAGGGTTTAGGGTTTAGATTTTAGGGTTTTGGGTTTGTCACGACCCGGGAGCACCCCCTAGTCGTAACCGGCGTACTCGACCTCGAAGAGGTCTAATACAAGCCTCTTAGCATTCATTCATCGCATAGACACTAAAACCATAAGGAATTTAAAACTTTCTTTACCAAGAAAG
>JAJOOS010012328.1:0-14682 GCA_029582725.1 Solanum chiquidenum
TGTAAAAGAGAAATCAATAATCTGGTAGTGTAAATATTGGACTTGAGGGAATAATAGTAATGGATAAATTATGTAATTTGAGCAATGATTGTGTCCCATCATTGATGCATTATAATGGAAAATCATTTGAGGTCAATATACATATAGAAGAGGTCGGTGATTATTCGGTATATGTGGAGTATTTTAGTTAGGCTTAAAAGATCTTACATTAGGTTTTCTCAAAGTTGAGTTACTGACATGGTAACTACTTGACACATGTTTCTATTTAATCTGTTATTATTATAATAACAGTGTTGGCTTTGAAAGAGAAACAAGAGAAATTGAATTTAATAACCTATGCTAACGTTTTCTTGGTCGAAAATTGTTAATGGCTAATATAATCATTGGATAATGACTATGGGTAACCATTAGGTAATATTTGGATCTATATGATGGGCGGTTAATGATCAGAAAATAATTTATTTTGAGTTACTTACTACATTATAAATTTAAGTGAGTTTTTGGGTCTAAGTTAGACCTTGGTAATATGGGTGTTGTTAATTTCAAAACCTTATTGTGATTATTTACTTGAATAAATTGTATTAATTTGGAAGCCCAATAAAAGGGGAAGGCTCAAGTCCCGAAGTGATCGTTCCATTATTTGAGACAAGTGGATTTCTAAACCCTTGTTTGGTGTATGGAATTCGTGTATTTCCTTGTAATATGTGTTTGGGTAATGAGACTTGGTGATGGGTTGACCTGTCCACATTGATTAATTATAATGATGAAAAAGGGGTAATAAAAGGCAATGTGATTAAGTGTTTGTGTGTAATGTGTTGAGAATGACTTGAAATGCTTGTTGAATCATTAATAATGTTGTATTATAATTGTGTTGTTGTGAATTGTACAATGCTATGAAAATGGTTATCTCCTCATTATTTGTGTGAACATGTCATTTGCATTATTTGAGACATGGTTGCGACAAGTGTTATGTGAATTAAGAAAGAATAAGAAATTAAAGAGGATGTACCATTTCGAGGGACGTATCAAGCGCCGCGATGAATATTATATTTTGAGGGACGTATCAAGCGTCGCGATGGTTACTATTATCGAGGGTCGTATCGCGCGCCGCGATGAATGCATAGATATATATGTCTCTCATGGATCTCGAACTGAGAGACAAAGGGTGTGTATCACTAGGTCAGACATGCATCACTATACTTGACATTGCATTGCATATATTTATCATTAGTGAACTTAATATTGTGTTTTGCTGATCTTGTGAGTGCCTATCTATGAAACTTTGATTGATGAACATTGAGTTGTTGAAGATATGTAATTGTTAGAGTGTAGTTGTTGAGCTGTGTACTATGTGAATTATGAACTGTTAGATTGGGCTGGTTTTAAGCAGGTTGTAGTTGTGGAGGTTGTAATTGATGAATATTGAACTTGTTGTTGAGAATATGTGATTGTTAGAATGTTGTTGTTGAGATATGCGCTTGTAAATTGTGAACTGTTAGGTTAGGCTGGTTTTATGCAGGTTGTAGTTATGGAGGTTCGGTTGGGGTGTAAGGAGTACCCGTATTCTATCCCCTTAGCTTGTGTTTAGAGGTTTATTTGCTGAGTACCGTGTGGTTTGGTACTCACCCCTTGCTACTACATTTTTTTTTGTTGGTTATTAGCTCGGACCTTTGTGATATTTTCTCTTCTCCTTGTGTGAGGCTTCTTGTGGAGGTTTGTGAGGTAGCTGCTTGTCATTTCAGCGGACCTTTTGACTCCTATTTATGATCTTGTTCTATTCTAGAAACAAGGTCATTTGAGACTTGTGTTTTTCTTTTGAATCAATTGTAATACTTTAGAGGCTTGTACACATGACAACCAGATTTTGGGGGTATTTTTGAGTTGATTATAAAATTTCTGCATTTTGTTGTAATGGTTGAGTTTTAGGCTGACTTGTCTTGGTGGGATAAGACGAGTGCCATCACGTCCATTTTTGGGTCGTGACAGGATCTGTTGAGTAATTATTTTAAATTGAGGAATAGTTATGTTTTAAAACATATGAGCATGAGTTATATATTATTGGGAGTAGTATTGAACATCGATATGAGATGAATTCAGACAACTCAAAATCCTCATAAACGATGTATACCAAAATGGGTAAAGGATCATACTTTTCAGATGATTCCTTATTGCTTTTAAGCATAGCTTAGTGGATCCACTTAGTTGAGGCATTCTATACCCCGGGAAGGTATAGAAAAGTTCTGGCAGTGTGGGCGAGACGTTGTATCATCACGTAGATCATAGTGATGGTTGTCGGTTAGAGAATCTCCCAAATAAAAGTAAAGAGTTCATTGTTGTATTTTTATACATTTTGAGCTATTAATTGTCTATTGTTTTAAAAACTTTATATATTGCATCTTATTATCATTGCTTTCCTATTAAGTTGAGTTGAGTTGAGATGAGGTGAGTATGTCTTCCCTTTTCTATCAATTCAGATATATGTTTATGTTTCAGCATTTTCCTTTACATGCTCGTACATTCAATGTACTGACGTCATTCGACCTGCATATTTTCATGATGCAGATACAGGTGTTCAAGGTCATCAACAAGCGCTCTGTTGATACCACTTGCATTTCTAGTTAGCTTTGGTGAGCCTCCTTGCTTCCGGAGGGTTCCACATTTAAATTTCAGTATTGTTAGGATGTCGTGGGTCTTGTCCCGACTTCCATCATAGTATTTAGAGGCTTCATAAACCGTAATAGTTGAGGAGTCTTTTTCCCATTTCCTTTGTTGATGTTTTAAAGACTTTGAGTTGAACACTTATGTTCATTTGAGTATTTCAGATAGTTTTGAGTTAAACTGTTTTTAGGGCATCTCCAACCCTACACTCTATTTAATTTCCAAATATAGAGTTTTCTATTTTTTTCAGACAACAAACTCCAACCCAATTCTCTATTTTATTCTCTAAAAAAGAATTTTCTTCTCTCTCCTTGATATTATATTATTATTTCTATTTCTATTTCATTTTCTTATTTCAGAATATAAATCCGTTCTTTCTTTTTTCAAAATAATCACCTATATAATTTTCATGTTATACAATTTTTTTTAATTCTTTATTTAATATAAAATTATATTTTATTGTAAATTTTAAAGAACAACTACGAAAAATTGAAAAACGAAATCAACAAGCACAACCGCAATCACAAACACAACTATTCTCTAGATCATACACTATCTTTTTTCCGAATATTGTTAAATCTGAAAACGACCTACCAGATTACTAAATTATTATTGTGATTTTAAAAATTATTATGTTATGTATTGTATTGTTATCTTGTATTAATTTAATTATTATGTCATGTATTGTATTTTTAAATTAAAATTTTCATTTTATCATTTAAGTTGTGTGTATTCTTCATAGTGAAAATCAATAATAATATCAAATTATCTCTTAAAGTGACGAAAATTGAAAAAAAAATATTTAAAATATTGTTAATTCGGGATGAAAGTAGTATATATTAAATAATATATTTTTTTAAATGGTGTACTATATTTAAAAAGAATTACGAATATTAAAAATTTATTTAATATCCTTATATGAAAAATAATATGTTAGTTACAAATAATAGAAATAATATTAAAATAATAAAAAAGTGAAATAGAGAGGTGTATAGTAGTTCTCCAAATTTGAAGAACTACTATTCACATCTCTATAAATAGAGAATGGAGAGCTTTTTAGAGAGTGGTTGGAGACTCAATTCTCTATTTTACTCTCCAAATATGGAGAATGGAGAGTAAAATAGAATGAGGTTGGAGATAGTCTAATTAATGAAACATTATGAGTTGAGTTTTGCATTTGGGTTTCCTATATTGTTGAGTAAGTCTTCCGCTGAATATTGAGTCAGACCAAGAGTTCGCTTGGAGATCAGCGATGATTCTTAAGTACCGACCAGGCAACCGCGCCTAGGATGTAGATTTGAGGCGTGACAAAGCTCTTCTCTTTAACGATGCTCTAACTAATTTTGTGCTCTAACTAATTGAGTAAATATCCACTACCGGTTGAATGACTATTCAACATGGTAAAAAATGATAAGATTCTCAAAAAAAGATTATATTTAAATATAAATAAGAAAATAGTAGTCTAAGACAATTTGGACTCTAATTATTTTCTACCAAAAATAGTGAAGATTCATTGCTCGTCTTCATAGTAATTAGTTTTACAATAACATTCTTTATTCAACCCCATAGAAGCAAATCACCCGCATACACGATGAAATTTGAGAGAATCATCAACGTAATTATCTATTTCAAATTATAGAAATATATAGAATAAACTTGATTTAATTTACAGAAACTTGATATACCAATAAATTAAATTAAATTTTAAAAAATTGTGCTTAATAAATTCAACGTGAATGATGTTTGATAAGTGCATCCATTTACCAGCAGAAGTGTGTTTCCTTTCATTAATTAGTTCATTCAATTCTTTTTTTTTTTTAAATGTGAATAGTAGTGACAATGATAATTCTAATTCGATTAATCATCTTAAAAAAGAAAGAGAGAGAGAAAATATTTTTAGAACTTCTTCAATAAATTGGTTCCAATAATGACATTTGCGGAATATCAACAAACTAGAAATTTGTTAATTTATTAAAGCAAAAATAAGGGAAGGAATTGGATGTAGTACTAGGAGAATTAAATCACTGTTTAGAAAATATAGAAGGAGATGAAGATGGGGATTTGCAGATTAGTGAGTGTTTAAGAAAATATAAAGAAAAAAATGAAAAAAAATATATGTAGGAGATTTGGTAATTAATGAGTGTTTAAAAAGGAAAAAGAGAAAAAAATATGAACAATCACTATCAGTATAAAAGAGTCATCCACTTATAGTGTATACTAGTTAAAGCCGCGAAAGAAAATATGAAAAATTGTTGTCAATGTAAAATAGCCATCCTCTTGTGAACCAAGTCCCGTCCAATATGGATATCAATGTTATATAAATAATTATTGAGATGATAAAAGAAATTGGATCGAGAACAAGTAATAGAGTTAGGTTAATTTGAAATATGGGTTGAGTAGTGGGCATGAAAACGATTCCATAAAAAATAATGATATGTGATTCAGGGATTATGCATATTGTTGAGTAAAGAGTTTGATTCTCTCATCTCTATTCTTAGTTGAGCTTCTCATCCCCTTTTATCTATATCTATTGTCTAATCTTCTTCCCCTTTAACCTTTTCAATTTTGTTTTAAGGACTATTAGTTGTTATTAGCTTGTTGTTTTCATTTCTCAACTGTATTTTGTATTCTCAATGGTTATAATACTTATCATTGTTGTGTTGGCAACTTGAGTTGTTACATTGCTGCTTTCATTGAAGACCTCCTAGGGATAAGAGACATAGGGCTAAAGAGAGAGCCAAAAAAGGATCTTTTGTGTATAATCCATATTTAATTGAAAGCTAAGCCTAAATATGCAATGCAATGATATTTACAATTTTTTATAAAAACACCCAGACCAAAACAAGTATCAACAATTTGTTGTAATGACAGTGGTGGTATTAATCGATTCAATGATGACAGTGATCCAGAGGACTAGATTTATAGGATAGAGCAATACTTCACTTTCCTAGTTGCTGCTCTCAATTGCACATGCAAGTGTATATGATCACACAAGTAATATAGTGGCTCTAAAAGAGATGGATCATCGAACACAAATGACTTGTCAATTAAATATGTTACTAAATTATACTAGACTAATTATTCATTCAAGTGTGCCAAAAGAATTTAATTTATAATTGAATATTAAGAATGCAAAAATAAAATAAAATTACGTACTTACAATAAGTGGGATAATTTCAGGGCTGCAACATGCATAATGTTTCATATGTCACATCTCGTGTAATGAATTAACTAAGGTTATCAAATTACTGATTTACATGGTTGATTTTATGATCATGATATCTCGACCTCTAATCGCCTACTCCAATCGATTGTCTAACTACATCGTTGAACGGAGATAGATCTCAATTGACAAACATTTATATTTCATCTAGTTTCGTAATCACACTCGGTGTTCATCCGGGTGTCAATCCTGAACACGAATCTGAGCAAGTGATATGCAAGAGAGATCGAGCTCTTTGTATTTTTTGGCCTATCTACCTCTCTGTCTCTCGAATTCAAGAATAGACAATATATTTATCTTTATGGTGATCAAGCATGAAATACTAAACCAAGAATACAAAAGTAATTTAAGCGATAACCAACATTAATTCAAACTTTTGATGTTCAACAATTACCCATAGCTACAATTGCAGAACAAAGGGTTTTTAGCTATTAATGTCTAAGAAAAGAACCCTAAAGTATTGAAAACTTTATACTTGATGCCCTCTCAATAATGATCTAAAAGATGCTAAATAAAATAATTGAGTCCAAAATAAAGTGAGAAATCAAACTAAAAAGAATTGGATTTCTACGTAAACACTGACCGACTTCAACAACGCGACTTCCGCCGCCTTCAACAACGCGACTTCCGCCGCCTTCAACAACGCGACTTCCACCGCCTTCAACAATTTGGTAGTGTTTCAATTGGTGCCACGTGGTAGCAAGGCCGATGATCAATTGGATTGGCTTTCTTTGATTTCTACGAATATTTGAATATTATATAAATATTAATAAATTATTTAATTTAATCAATTAAGTTGTCTGCTTGATTTTCTTCTATAATCTTCCATATTTAATTAGTTTTAGCTCCAAACTTCATCTTAGATCAATTTACTCCTACAAATAAAATACGCTACTTAAATAAAAATACTAAATGTGAGACAAATAATGATTAAAACTATATATTTCTTTGCCACACATCACTAGGTTTCTCTAAGGAACATTAACTGCCTTTTCCTTCCTTATATCTTAATGATGAGGCCCTCGAATGGTTCGGTTGGATGTTCCACAACAAACAATTTTTAATTAGAATCATTTTAAGGAGAAGCTAGCCTTGCATTTTCGGCAAACCTATGCAAAGTTTCTTATTGCGGACGCCCAATACCAATATTTTAGCTTTACTATAAAAAAAAATGGAGGACAAATGTCAACAGGTTATAGTAGAAGATGCAGAGATTAGTGTTGTTACAGTCTTTAGCTGAGAGATTGATTCTCCTTTGTTCGAAGAAAATGTTGAGATCCATTCGAAGCTATTTGACACTTCCATCAATGAATGCTCAAGCCATGTGAACTATATGCTTGATGAAATGTCTACTGGAATTTTCACCAAATAAGTAGAGGAAACATCTTCATGCATTTAGCTTGATAACTGATTTGGAAGATATTGAGTCACCTAAGGCGTTAAACAATATTTTCTATAAGTACTTCCCCAAGGTAGTCATAGAGGTTCAACCCGAGCATCCAATCAAAACGCTTTAATTTAATCAAATTAGAATGATTGATACTTTGTAGTTGTACATAATCAAAGTATTGATGACGAATCACCAGGCCCTGAATACATCGAAGTCCAACTGTTCTATATATGAATGTTTCCAAAGATAAATATCAAAAGTGTAACATTCGAAAAACTAGTATGTGAAACTAGAGTCGTACGTGCGAGTTTTAGAGGTTGATGTGTGGGTTAAAATCGTAAAATTTCTTCTCGAACTTAGAATGAGAGGTTTAGGGGTTAAACGTCAAGGTACAATCCCCCCCCCCCAAGTACTAACCAAGGGTCCTTGAGGAGGACCCTAAAGCCTGACCCCAAAACTGCCCAAAAGGGGCCACCTATACATGGCACCTAATGCCAGTAGGTGGACCCACACCCCGTGGATGGGTGTCGTGGGTCAAGAGCCAAATTGAGGAGATGCAGACCACCACCTACGGACCTGTAGGATGCCCCGTAGGCCCACCCACGGTCCGTGGGTCATGGGTGTGGGTCATGTCTGCACGTTGTCTAAGGCCAAGGTAAAGGGCTATTAAGTAATTTCCTTTTTAGTTAGTTTATTGTAGGGTCAATTTATATTATTTTAATAGACCTATAAGGGTTTTTAGGCCATTAATTAACCCTTACACCTCATAAATCCCAAGACCTAAATCCATAACTAACTTTCCCCCAAAAACTCTCTCTAGAACTCCAAAGAAGAAGAAGAAGATCAAGTTAGGGCTTGAAGAAGGAGGACTTTTTACACGGATTTGTTGGATTTATTCACCTAAGGTATGGTAGTCTTTGATCCATGGATAGTTTTCATCCATACAGTCCCTCCAAATTCAATTTCCAACTTGTAACTTTACCCAAAAACTAGGATTTTACTCCAAGTCATGGATTCACTTCAAAAACATTTCTAATGATTTAATTACTTTATATTATGATAAAATTGATGATTATTTACTGTTTTAAGATGAATTCCCCCAATTCTTCTAAATTGGATCTTAAGGTGTGGGTGTTGATTGATGTAAGTAGAATGTTGTGGATTGATTACTTGAATTATGTATTAATTGAAGAGTTCTTATGGTTTATATGTTGAATTTCCACCAAGAAACCATGAAATCCCCATGTCCCCAATATATGAACTTGTGATATGGGTGATTGTAGGAAGATGAATATCATGAGAATGTACTTGTAGTAGTTGAACTATTTGAATCATGTTATTATCCATGTCTAATGTAGTAATCCTATATGTGTTGATGAATCATGATCTATGGTCCTTGAAGGGCAATTTATGAGAATTATGCATGACTATGAGATAAATGTATATGATTATGACTATGATGTAATTGTTGTGTTGATTGAAAGGTTATTCTCGGTTATACACTTATGAATGATAATAACATGTTGTGGGAGGTTTTCTCACAATATGGGGATCCTTAGGATAAAAGGTTATTCTCACCTATTGAATCTATAAGCTATCTTATGAATGAATGTTGGGTTGAGATGGATATTGATAGAGATGGATACTCATACGTGAGTTGAGGCAGGGTATCTAGTAGAAATATATGTATCCCATTTCTCCCATAATAATGAACTCAAGTAATGTAATGATAAGTACTCTGTAGGGAATAATGCTAAGCACATAGTGGATATTGATTGAGATGGAAGCTCATACGCGAGTTGAGGCGTGGATTCTAGTAGCAATCTCTTGAGATGGATGCCCACGTGAGTTGAGGCAGGGTATCTAGTAGCAACCTCATTATCCCATAAACTATGTTCCCTCATAGGTTATTAGCTAGTGGATCCACCTAAGCTAAATGTTAATGGTTCTACCTTAGGCAAGTAGGACAACTCTTTTCGGTGTGAGTAACACCGGATTCCATGATTTGCTCACATGGTCTATGTCGTCTTAGGCTTACCCCCACAATGAAGGATAATGAACTATGACTTCTCAAGAATGCACTACTTAGTGTGGGTGGGGGTATAGGACTTCATCCATGCATTGCACAAGTAGGCTTTGAGAATAGTTATGGTGTGTTCCTTAATGTTGTAATGCTTTATGAAATATGATTATGATGATGCTACTAAGTATGTTGATATGAAGGCTTATTGTAATAAAGCATGCTTAATGTGGATTGATGTTATAAGTTGATTTTCCTTGATATGACTTAGCAAATGTGAAGGTGTTGTTTATGAGTATGAACTAAGGATGACATCAAAGAATGGTAAGTATGATTATGGTGGCCTAAAAGTGGTACTTAGTATAGATGGGATTATGGGATCTTTATCTATACATTGCCCAAGTATAACTTAGGGTTACTCATGAGATGGTTCTATTATGTTATAATGAGTTATATGTTGAATATGGTTATGACTTATGCTTTTGTACTAAAGTGCATGATGATTCTCAAACTTGGCATATAGCATGGTTTTCAACCAAAATGTCCATTTTAGCATGTTTTCAAGGATTTTTATGCATGGCTATATCATACTTAGTGCATTTTTGTACTAACCCATATTTTCTACATTTTTCACAAAGTGTAGGTTCCTGTTCTTAAGGTGATTCTCTATAGGTTCAACCTTGGATCGAATATTCTCCTAGCTTGTGGTGAGTCCTCAAGATTCGAGGACGTATGATTCATTAGTAGTTTCTTTCTAGTCATTTTATGTTTCGAATTATGTTGAAATGGCTGCGACCCTATTGTTGATTCAAAGATTGTATTAGATGACTAAATAGAGACAAGTTACACTTCTGCTTGCTTTTATAAAAGACTTCGATTATATGGATAAAGATTTTAAATTCCGCATCATTTCTTTTATCTTATGTTACGATATGCTAAGGGCATGTGTGAGACCTTTCGGGGTCAAGTACACCTTGTCACATCTAGGGGGTACTCCTGGGTCGTGACAAACTTAATAATCAGAGCACAAGATTTAGAATGATTCTAGGATGATGTCTCATAATCCACGTCTAGTATAGTCTTGTTCATAGTGTGAAGCGCACCACATTTATGAATGAGAGGCTATAAGATGTTAGGAAACTACACTTCTTTCATTATTCTTAAGTAGTGCCATAGAGTTTAACTCTATAAAGTCCATCTCCTAATCAGTATTTTGTGTCTTCAGGATATGAATACACGAAGGGCTAACGCAAGGAGAATGGAGGGTAACAATGTCAATGAAGAAGCTCCGCAAGAGAATCAAGCTCCTCAAGTGAACTAAGCTCTCAAGCTAATCAAGCTCTGATTAATCCTCCGGCTATGTCGGATGTGGAGGTTAGGTCGACTCTTATAATGTTGGCCCAAGCTGTGACAACTCAAGACCAAGCTATGACGGCCCAACCCAATAGAGATATTGGGAATCATGTGAACCCTAATGTGAACTCTACGACTTCTAGATTGAGGGATTTTGTTATGATGAACCCTTCCAAGTTTCTTGGTTCCAAAGTGGAAGAGGATCTTCAAGAATTTGTGGATGAGGTTTACAAAATAATTGATGCTATGGGGGTGACTTTGGTAGAAAAAGCGGAGTTAGCCGCTTACCAATTGAAGTATGTTTCTCAAGTTTGGTATACTCAATGGAAGAGAAATAAGCTGATAGAAGTGGGACCCATTGATTGTGAGATGTTTAAGAAAGCATTTATTGATAGGTTCTTTCCCCGTGAGTTGAGGGAAGCCAAGGTGGAGGAGTTCATTAACCTTAAGTAATGTAGCATGAGTATTCAAGAGTATGCTTTGAAATTTACCTAACTATCCAAGTATGCTCCATCTATGGTGGCAGATCTGAGGGATGAGATGAGTAGATTTGTGACGGGTGTGTCAGACTTAGTTGGAGAAGAATGTCGTACGACAATGCTCCATGATAACATGAATATATCTAGGCTTATGTTGTATGCTCAACAAATTGAGGAGCCAAAACTCAAGAGAAAGAATAGAGAGGCAAAAAGAGCTAAGTCCGATGAACAAAGTCAACCAAGGTTCAAAAAGAGGTCCTCTAACCAAGATTCCCCAATGGTTAACAATGATAGGGTGTATAACCCTAAATCTCAAGGAGGAAATGGAGGCGATTCTTCTTTTGAAAGATCTACATATGCCAAGTGTGGAAAGCAACATGTGGGTAAGTGCCTAGCCGACACAGATGGTTGCTTTGGGTGTGGAAAGAAAGGTCATAAGATGAGAGATTACCCGACACTCATGGAAAAAGGGAGAGAGGCCAAGCAATCTTCTCTTAGTGATCCGGATCCCAATGCTCCAAAGTATGGTCGCTTCTATGCACTCTGGTCTAGAGAGGAAAAATGAGCCCTTCCAGATGAAGGCACCGGTATGTTGATAGTTCCCTATAGATATAGATGTTTTACTAAGATCCCTATGTTATTTGTTAGATTTTGATGTTAACCTTAGTAGGGGCTTACTCCCAAGGGGGAGATGGTATGCTTAGAAAGTAAGATTGTTGAGAGTTCCAAAATCCTTATCTCTTTCTTCTATTCCTATTCTAGCTTGAGACAAAGAGTTCATTGTGACTTATTTCATCATTTGGAGTCATGAGTAATTTATGTGTTTCCATGATCTCCTTATGTTATGCATAGTCTTGATGAAATTTATGTTTAGTGAGAAAATGAGTTTTCATGATTTATATTCTTCATGTTGTGGTGCATTTAGTATTGAGTTGCCTATATGCTTCATGAGATATTGTCAAGCATGCTTTAATATTATTTTGAGAGTAATTGCATAATTTGCTTCATAGTGTTGAGTTGAGCATGCTTTCAGTTGGAGAAGGTAGATCCTCCTACGAATTTGAGAAATGTGAAGTTTGCATGCATAATGGGTTGCTAGATGTAGTTCCTACTTTCTTGTATTGCATTGAGATGGAGTTGATGTATCCTCCTTTGAATTGTGCATTATTTGATATTTCATGCATGATGGGCTGCTAGTTTTGAGTCTTTAATTTCGTAAGGTGTCTAGATCGCTATTCGAAGAAGAATGATCCCAAGGGGGAGATATTGTAACACCAGGAAAACTAGTAGGTGAAACTAGAGCCTTACGTGAGAGTTTTAGAGGTTGATATGTGAGTTAAAATCGTAAAATTTCTTCTCGAACTTAGAATGAGGGGTTTATGGGCTAAACGTCAAGGTACGACCCCCCCAAGGACCAACCAAGGGTCCTTAAGGAGGACCCTAAATCCTAACCCCAAAATTGCCCAAAAAGGGCCACCTATGGATGACATCTACAACCAGTAGGTGGACCCACACCTCGTGTATGGGTACGGATCTGCAGGACGCCCCGTAGACCCACCCACCGGTTTGTGGGTCATAGGTGTGGGTCATGCCTGCAGGCTATCCAAGTTCGTCCAAGGTAAGGGGCTATTAAGCAATTTCCTTTTTAGTTAGTTTATTGTAGGGTTGTTTTATACTATTTTAATAGACCTGTATAGGGGTTTTTAAGCCATTAACTAACCCTTACACCTCATAAATCCCAAGACCTAAATCCATAACTAACTTTCCCCCAAAAACTCTCTCTAGAACTCCAAAGAAGAAGAAGAAGAAGAAGATCAAGTTAAGGCTTGAAGAAGGAGGCTTTTTGACACGTATTTGTTAGATTTCTTCACCTAAGGTATGGTAGTCTTTGATCCATGGATAGTTTTCATCCATGGAGTCCCTCCAAACTCAATTTCAAACTTGTAACTTTACCCAAAAACTAGGGTTTTACTCCAAGTCATGGATTCACTTCAAAAATATTTCTAATGATTTAATTGATTTATATTATGATCAAATTAATGATTATTTACTATTTTAAAATGAATTCCTCAAGAATCCATGAAGTTCCCCAATTCTTCTAAACTGGATCTTAAGGTGTGGGTGTTGATTGATGTAAGTAGAATGTTATCGCATTATAAATGTTGTGGATTGATTACTTGAATTATGTATTAATTGAAGAATTCTTATGGTTTATATGTTGAATTTCCACCAAGAAACCATGAAATCCCCATGTCCCCAATATATGAACTTGTGATATGGGTGATTGTAGGAAGATGAATATCATGAGAATGTGCTTGTAGTAGTTGAACTATTTGAATCATGTTATTATCCATGTCTAATGTAGTAATCCTATATGTGTTGATGAATCATGATCTATGGTCCTTGAGGGGCAATTTATGAGAATTATGCATGACTATGAGATATATGTATATGATTATGACTATGATGTAATTGTTGTGTTGATTGAAAGGTTATTCTCGGTTATACACTTATGAATGATAATGACATGTTGTGGGAGATTTTCTCACAATATGGGGATCCTTAGGATGAAATGTTATTCTCACCTATTGAATCTATGAGTTATCTTATGAATGAATGTCGGGTTAAGATGAATATTGATAGAGATGGATACTCATATGTGAGTTGAGGAGAGGTATCTAGTAGCAATCTTCGTATTCCATTTCTCCCATAATAATGAACTCAAGTAATGTAATGATAAGTACTCCGTAGGGAATAATGTTAAGCACAGAGTGGATATTGATTGATATGGAAGCTCATACGTGAGTTGAGGCGGGGATTCTAGTAGCAATCTCTTGAGATGGATGCCCACGTGAGTTGAGGCAGGGTATCTAGTAGCAATCTCCTTATCCCATAAACTATGTTCCCTCGTAGGTTATTAGCTAGTGGATCCACCTAAGCTAAATGTTAATGGTTCCACCATAGGCAAGTAGGATAACTCTTTTCGGTATGAGTAACACCGGATTCCATGATTTTCTCACATGGTCTATGTTGGTTAAAGCTTACCCCCACATGAATGATAATGAACTATGACTTCTCAAGAATGCACTACTTAGTGTGGGTGGGGGTATGGGACTTCATCCATTCATTGCATAAGTAGGCTTTGAGATTAGTTATGGTGTGTTCTTTAATGTTATAATGTTTTATGAAATATGCTTATGATGATGCTACTAAGTATGTTGATATGAAGGCTAATTGCAATGAAGCATGCTTAATGTGGATTGATGCTATGATGTAACGACTCGGAAAATGATAGAGTGAAACTAGAGCCTCATATGTGAGTTTGGAGTCGAGAACTTAATGAAATGATGAGAAATGGCTTTTGAAGTTTAGTTTAAAGAGATTTGAGGTCAAACGTCAAGAAATGACCGTGACGTCCGGAAACTAGTCATTTGAACTAGTAAGTTGTAAGGGTCTTGTCGTTGAAGTTTGGAGTGTTGTTTAAGGGCTTAAGGGGTTGATTAGCTAGTTGATTAATCACCTTTATAAGCTAGCAAGACCTTAAGCTAGGTCATGAAAT
>JAJOOS010012329.1:0-13599 GCA_029582725.1 Solanum chiquidenum
TTCTATACAATTATATTTTTTAATTAATTTAATATTATTTATTGGCTCCATGCCCTCAAAAGACGTAATGGTATACGCTATTGAATATTGAGTTATTTATCCCGTAAAATATAAATCAATTTTATTTAATTCTTTCTCTTTTATCCTTTTTAATAATTCTAAATTCAACTTTAAAATTTGTGGAATTTTATGTAACGAAATTGTGCGGGAGACAAAGGCTTATGTTATGAATGAGTCTAAATAAGTATTACTCCCTTTGTCTCTAATTACTTGTTCACTTTTTCCTTTTTAGTTGTCCCTAATTACTTGTTAATTTTGACAAATCAAGAAAGGACAAATTTTCTCTCTCTATTATACCCTCAATTTATTACTTTGAAAAATATATAACTTTTTGAAAATCTTAAGTTTTTAATTCATCTATTTCATAATTAATAGGGGTAAAATGGTAAACTCACTATATCAATTATTGTTTTCTTAATAGGTGTGTCAATTCAAAAGTGGACAAGTAATTAGGGCAAAGAGAGTAGCAAATAAACCCAACATTAAACTATGTGATTATGTTAAAGATTCAAAATAAAAATCTTGATGGATAGTCAGATAATTGTCCTTTTCTTGTTCCTACAATCCCAGTCAATTGTTGTTTTAGTATTTCAGTGTAATTGATTATATAATATACATTAATATTCGAAATCACCAAAAGTAGCTTCTACTTAAGTTTTTATCTTTATTTAGATGCAAAAAAGGCTCAAAAATATCTTTAATCTAATAGAAATGGTTCAAAAATGTCCTCCTCACACTTAATTTTAAAATGTCCTTAATGTTTTTTTGGGCTCAAAATTTAGTTAATAGAATTCTGATGTAGAATTTAATTAACAAGTGGTCAATTTTCATTCTTCCAGCTAATTTTTTGTTGTTAGATACTTGTATCACAGATTTATCTGCCTACTAATAAGATTGAAACAAGTTTAACACTATATTTTAAAGGTTTTCCAAAATTATTTAAATTGTTACTTCCTCTGTCCCTATTTACTTGTTCATTTTTGACTTAGCACACTTATTAAGAAAATAATAATTGACATAATGAGTTTACCACTTTAGTCATATTAATTGATAGAATTCCAAAATCATTTTACTCATTAAAGAGCTTTTACTATTTTCAAAAATATTAACTCTCTAAATAATTGAGGGTATAATAGGTAACAAATATTGTCTTTTATTAATTTGTCAAAAAAAAACTAGAAAAAAAGAACAAATAAAAAGTCAAAATTAGACAAGTAAAAAGAGAGATTATTTTGGTATAATCATGAATTTAATTCCCCTTTAATTCACTGTCAAGAATCGCAATTCACAAATATTCCATTTATGTCTTTAGTTTATTACACTTTATTACTTGATATTTTTTGGTCAAATAAAGATTTATTACTTGATATAAAATCAGTTTCTTTGTTGAAAAAACACACACTCTCTCTATATATGTGTGTATTTCTTCTGCCCATAATTAGCAATATTATTTATTAAGAGAAATTAAAAATAGAAGAATGGTGACCAATTTTTTGTTCTTTTTTGTTTATTTGCTGAATTTTGTTACAACAGAAAGTTCCCTTGTTAATCTCACTATACTTCAAACTGCTGTTGCAAAAGGAGCTGGTGATTTTCTACTCTCTTTTTTCTCTTTTAATTCCATTTAATTTTTCTTCTTATTTTTTTGTCTGAAGAATGTTTATTGATTCATGTGTTTGATTGAAGAATTTTTTGGCCAAAAGGATTTTTTCTAAAACAAATTTAAAAAATTCTATTGTTTTTGAACACTTAAGGATGTTTCTCGATTTGTGTGTGTGTATACATAGAAGTGAACAAAAACACAAACAGTTGTTCGTTCTATCTATCTATATGTTCGAATTATTTATTGACACTTCTCTATTGTGTGTGTATACATATAAAAATGCGCAGACGCACATATATAATTATTTACTGGTTATTTATTTATTTGCTTATTTTTTTATTTATAATGTTGTGTTTATTACAGTTTGTTTGGATGGAAGTCCACCAGCATATCATCTTGATAGAGGGTCAGGTACAGGAGTGAATAATTGGGTAATATCAGTTGAGGTTAGTTTTGGTATCTTTTTAAAACTCAGTTTATCTCTATGGAATTTATTTCAATTATACTGAATAAACTTTATATTTTCCAAAACAAATCTCCATCCTTGAGATTGATTTATTAAATAAAACTTTACTTTAAATCAAGGAAGATGATTTATTAGAAAGTGAATTTTTTACTTATTTTTAGTAAAAATTATTTTAAGAGTATTTATATGTTATTAGCGAAATGTTATGGAGGCAGATAGGGAGAGGGAGTGTATGAAAAAATAAAGATGATTTTTGGAGGAACAACTAAATGTCTAAATCTAGATATTTAGTATAACTTTCTAGAATTTTGTAAAGTAATATCTTAAGTACTTGATGTATCTAAGAATTGCGTAGATTGATGTTATAGGAAATTAGATATTTATGGTAAATTATAGAATAATCTAGATTCTTGTTAAATAGTTAGAAGATAAGGTTATCTAGATTTTTCTTGTAGATGTATTTAGAATAATTTTTAGAAGCATCTCTACATAAGTATAAATAGGGATGGTCATTGTCATTCGTAATTTACCCAAAATCCAAATCAAAGAGTATTCTTTCATAATCAAGTTTTCCTATCTAAAATACTTTTTGTCCCTTCTAGTCTCCTCTTCTTTAGTTGAATCTTTCGGTGTTAGTTAACTATCTTGGGCTAGCAAAAGGTCTCCCCGATTATATTTTTCTTCTGTTATTCTCTACAGCGTGGAGGTTTGGGGGTGATGCACATGGGCGGCTCTACAGCTTTGGGGGAAAAAAGCAATTGATTTGAGGGGCCTCATTTTTAAAAAAAAATAATATGTTATAAGTTTGTTTTTTAAAAAAAAATATCGAGTATTACTTGTAGAAAATAAAAACTTTTCATAAAAGAGCTAAGAATAGAAGTTTGACAAATTATGAATACTATGTCTCAAGAAAGATTAAATAATTGGCTATAATAAACTTCATAAAAATATATATTTGAATTAAGGCATTCATTTGGATTTGGCTTTAGGCCACCGATTTATTAGAGCCGCCCTGGTAATGCGGGTGGGATGGTCAAGGGGTGAGGGTTGGGGTGGGTAAAGACGATAAACTTTGGGATGTCATTTATGCAACTTGTTTTCTCTACTTCCATTACAAAAGCCATTGGCTTCCCTCATTTTTACTAAGCTTGTTTTTCTAGAAAAAATATTTTCCAAACATAAAATATACATTTATTTTTTCTTCGTACCAAACACACTCATATTCTTGTGAATTTCTTCTATCTTAGAATAGCAACTTAGTTAATTAAATGTTAAATTTTGGATATTTAAGGGAGGTGGATGGTGCCAAAATGTTGCACAATGTCTTCTGAGGAAGAATAGCAAGTACGGCTCTAGCGCAAAAATGGAAAACCAAGTTTTTTTCTCTGGGATGTTGAGTAATGAACAGAAATTTAATCCAGGTAATCTTCTAATTTAATTTTTTATTCATGTCACATTTATTAATATTTTTTTATTTTAATTGGGCATGGGGAGGGAATTACAAGATGGAAATCGAACCTCACCGACATGGTGAAAGTTCAGGTAGCCAAAAAACTGAGCTACTAAGATTTCCTTCTTTTATGTATATATGAAGCTTAGTTTGATTGAGGGCAAGTTACACATTTGGCCTATCGATTGATATATAAAAATAATTACATTTACTAGCCGAATATGAGAAAAACACACAATTATACATTAATGATGACCTTTCTTAAATAGTTTTTTTTTCTTCACATGTGAGAAATGATTTGTGTACTTTTTACCCTCTCTAGATCTTACTTGTGGAATTACACTGGATTGTTATTGTTGATGTTGTTGTATTATACATTAATATACAAAAGAAAATTATTATTTGATGAACGGATATACAATATAAAAATCTATTTCATTAATACAACTATGATGTCTTTGAAATTTGTAGAATTTTACAATTGGAATAGAGTTTTTGTTAGATATTGTGATGGAGGATCCTTTACAGGAGATGTTGAAGCAATTGATCCTGTAAGTTACATTAAGTATATTCTTCAGAGCTCTTAATTTGTCAATTAGGACTAGTAATTATAATAATTAAAATTTTGTTTTTCTAATTAAAACTCCAAAATTTGGCAGGGTACTGGACTTCATTATAGAGGGGCAAGGATATTCAAAGCTATTATGGAGGAATTATTGGCCCAAGGAATGAATAAATCTGAAAATGTACGTATGATCACATTCAACTTTTTACTTATATATATATATATATATATAGGCTCTGAAAAATATTCGATGTTTATATTAAAGTTATTTTTAACATGTCATAGTAAATAAACATATTTTATTTTTAATGTTATTGACTTCAATAGTTATAAATTGGTAGGCTATACTCTCTGGATGTTCAGCAGGAGGATTGACAACAATTTTGCATTGTGACAATTTCAGAATTTTATTACCAAATAGTGTTACAGTTAAATGTTTTTCCGACGCTGGCTATTTTGTTAACATGTAAGTATTTTTTTTTCTCATTATTTTTTTATTTTTGGTAATTAAATTCTCGAAATTTATGTTCATAGTTATTACTCCTACCTTTTATCGATTTAATTCTTCATACTATTAACAGTTTATAAATCTGTATATATTCCAGAGAGGATATTTCAGGGAAACCATTTATTCAACAATTCTTCAATGATGTTGTCACTTTACATGTATGTTTTATTTCCCCACTTTTTCATGGTCTATAATTTTGAAAAATGTATTTTTTGCTCTTATATTTTATTTTATATTTCGAATTTTAGGGCTCTGCCGAGAATTTGCCTCCGTCATGTACTTCAAAGTTGAAACCAAGTTTGGTAAGTGTAATATAATATATATCAGGATCAAGAACTAATATCATCAAGATAGTCGAGTTAGTTGAGTAAGGGATCTCTCAAATGAGGATTTCAAGTTTGAACCCCAGCATTTTTTTTATCAAGCTCGTAATACGAAACTTGTCTACTATAATTATCTCTCCCATGTGATTTGCATACTAATATTACACTAGAATAAGGATAGCAATTGTTCGTTCCTTCTCATGAAAAAAATAATATCAAGAACTAATTTTTCATTCAACAATCTTGTTAACTAATTCCTCTATGGCAATAACAAATTTTACCAATAATTATTTTAAATTTTGGAGATTAATTCCTCAAGGTAATTACATATATTACGAATTATCAAACAAATCAATGAAATTCCAAATCTAAGATATTTTTTTTATTTAAATGGTGCAGTGCTTTTTCCCTCAAAATGTGGCTCAACAAATTCAAACGCCACTTTTCATTATAAATTCAGCATATGATGGTTGGCAGGTCAGTTTATTATATTTTTCAAATATGTTTCACTTCTTTTTTTTCCATTTTTTCCTGAATTTTATATATATTTACTTTAAATTAAGGTAAGGAACATTTTGGTGCCACGTGGTACTGATCCTAAGGGTGCATGGAAGAGCTGTGGAGTTGATATAAAAACTTGTACATCAGATCAGCTCAAAGTTCTTCAAGGTCGATAATATTTTCAAATTGTTTGATTCATTATTTAGTCATCAATTTATTTATTTTTCTCTAGATAGTCTAGTGAACAAAGCATCTCACGATAGTAGTTTGGAGAAGGGCCACATCACAAGAAGTGTGATGTAGCGAGTCTGTCCTAATGGTGTTTCCACGGATCAAACCTATGACCTATAGATTACAGGGGAACAATTAACCATTGTTCTAAATAATTATTGAGTGTATCATATTTTGTTTTAAGGACTAACTTTTGAACAATTATTTTAGGTTTCAGATTGAACTTTTTAAAGGCATTGGAAGGTCTAGGGTCATCTTCAACAAGAGGATATTACATCAACTCTTGCTTTGCACATTGCCAAACTCAAAAACAAGCTAGTTGGTTTGGTCCCAATTCACCTAGATTATTCAACAAGGTAAAGCTAATTAGTAGATTTATGGTCTGTTTGGACAAGTTTTTAGAAGGCCAAAAATGCTTTGTTTTTTAAAATACTTTTGAGAAAAATATATTTTGTTTGTTTACCTATATAAGTTTGTTTAATTTGTACTAAAGCGTAAACCACTTGTTTTTCTTTGTTACAGACAATAGCTGAAGCAGTAGGAGATTGGGTTTTGGAGAGAGATCAGTTTCGACAGATTGATTGCCCTTATCCTTGTGACAAAACATGTGGTTAAGTCAGTCACATAATTAGTTTACAACATATATAATTAATTATGTCTTTTTCTATGAGATTTTATAGAGGGGATTGTGATATAGGAAGAAAGAAAACTTCTTTGGATCAATGGGATTGTATCATCATCATAGAATTTTTATGTCTGTTAAATCACAAATGTCATGAAGACATGAACTAGTTGAGGTGATACAACCTTGCAGCTCAAGAAATACTAATTCAACAAAAAAAAATCCTATCCATTGAGATACAGAGACCATGGATCTATGTAACATATTTTGAATGACATATCTAAGAAGCAGTCAATGATTTCTTCGATTAAGTTGCCATGAAAACTGATCAAGAACTACCATTGCACGGGATGCTGAACCAATCGAGCCATCATACCTGTATGAGCAAGTAAATTCATGGTTCCTGTGAGTCAAATCCCAATTTCAAGTAAGCATGTTTAGACTAGGTCACTATAAAACTGCGCAGGCAGCAAGTTTTCTGTTTAAATGGGGCATGACAGACTTCCAGAGCAAACTTTGATTTTGGAGCTGAGCACATAAGACCCTCATTTACTAGGCCTAATAAGTGCTTTAAATCCAATAGAGAAAAGACTCAAAACTAATGTAGTTAAGACAAGAAGTTCATGTGCCCCACAATTTAATTTAGTTTTAAAGAATCCAAACAACGTAAAATCCTTCCTATACCAAAAAGCATCATCGATGAGTAGCAAAGGATAATAGAGAAATGTCATCGTCTAGCTAGTTGAGAAGAAGTGCAACAAATTTTTTTAACCCTATACCAAAAAGCATCATCGATGAGTAGCAAAGGATAATAGAGAAATGTCATTGTCTAGCTAGTTGAGAAGAAGTGCAACAATTTTAATTAATCCTCCCTATGAGCTCCCACCTTTTTTGCTCCCTTGGTGACTCGAATCCATACCCTTAGAATTGGATAATTTTCCGAGAGACCTACACATCCGAATTCAATCCTAAACCAGACATGCCCGGTTAAACTCAAACATAACCATAGAAGGAAAAGAATAAGCTTCAACTACCATCCAACTAAATGAACACCAATGCCTCAGAGTGCCACTGATGAATGACGAAAGAGGGTTTTTTTTTATAAGTAGAAAGAGGGATATAACCCGACAACAAAGGAACGAATTAATAAAAACTTTGGGCATATTCTGTAGGCCTTTCGAGATCAAAAGAGTGAACAATTACTTAGCTCGATGGAGAGTTGCGAACCAAGAGAGGATGGAGAAGCCAATGGAACCAAACTTGTATCTTTGTGAGAATTTACACAATCGCATTTAGTTAACTTTATGCTTCTTTTAAAATGTGACTAAAAGAGCACCAACAAATGAAAATTTGAAGTACTGAGATAGATTAAAGAGGGACAACTATCCGAATGTACATGTAAGAGAAGACCAAACAATTGATTCTCCAAAGACCTTAAACTTAGGAACATCTTGAATGAATTTAAGAAACGATCAACAAAGAGCTCTGAGGGAATTTTATGGAATCTTAACAGTCAAAAGAAGAATTTGAAGGAATCTTATTGTTATTTATAAATGCATTTCTTTGAACTTTGTCAATAATTAACAAGTATCTTCTTTCACGCTTCAAAATCGAAAGAATCATGGTATGTTCCAAAGCATTTCTATTAGTCACTACAGCATAGATAGTTGTGCTGAATTACCCGATGAATATTGGAAATACTACCCGGTATACTAGCTCTTCCCACTTTGTTTCCAAGACAATGTGACTTCTAGAATACAGACTAGAATTTGGCCAGGATTACATGCATTATCATTACTTTGGATCTAATGGAATGGTGGGAGCAGATTGGACTACTGTAACCTAAGATCACTACTTTGGGTCTAATGGAATGGTGGGAGCAGATTGGACTACTGTAACCTAAGTATGGAAAATACTTACAATCCAATCAAGAAGAATGGCCCTGTCTGCATCAGAATAGCACCTTCACCAGCAGGTTTTGAAGTACTCATGCTTCTTGCACAGAACCAACTCTCATGAATTGATGTTACAAGATCTGTCGACAAAAATGACAAAGCTAGCTTTTAAGCGGTGTTTATTTTTAAGAAAACAAACCAGTTGTTCTTAATCTTTTTTTGAGATAGTTTTAAGAAAAAAACTGAGATAGTTCTGATTTTAGTAATCCTTTCTAAAGAACTGCAATAACAATAAGAATAAAAAAGTAACCAGGCGTGACAGTTGGTATTTTGCTTGGCATTATGACTGAGTGCACAAACAATGCTGTCAAACCCTATAAGCAATCCAGCACACAGCCACCACAAAAACTATTATTAAGAACAGATAGGCATATTGCATTTACTCCTCAATATCACACGTGCAAGAGGCAAAGTACAAACATGAATGTAGGTACCCCATCACTATCTCTACACATTTAAACCTAAGTGCCAGCTCCAAGCTTCAGAATTTTGGAATACCACAAATGGGCACATAGTTCAGATGACAAGTAAAGATAAATTACTTCCCAGAACCCAAAGTTCAAGCATGATTAATTTTTATTTGTAAACAGCAATAAACTCACATTGATTTTGTCCAATGACAAAGCTCTCCGTCTGCAGTTTGTTTCTCTTGACAAAGCTGATGAGTTCACACATTTCGGTTGGATCTGCCATTATACCTTCTTGCTCTGCACTACATGCACAAACACAAGCCTTTAAACCTACACCATTTTTCCAGAAGCACAGAGCGAAGAGGAAAAAAAATACAGTTTTGCACATAGTGACACTACTATAAAGTATCTAGAAAGAACTTTTTCTTTTTTGCTTCTTATCTGATCTTCTCGTCCCATATCAGAGGAAAGTATGTAAAGTTTCTTATGTTACTTCACGAATAAATCATTGGTTGTTTTTGGAGTATAGCTATAAAAGTTGAAAGCTGAAAAATCTTCCTACAAATACAGAGCACCATACTTGATCTATTTTTGGAGCACTTGTGATGTTCATATATGCCCAGATTTAACGAACTTTGCAAAAGCATTTTTTTGCATAAAGCAATCAGTGTTAATGTACAAAGCTTGGATTCTGGGTCTTCTTACTGTCAATAAGTACATCTTTTACTAATCGAAAAGGACCCGTAGAAAGCCAGTACTTACTGCACCCAAAGATTGTCAACTCCGAAGTATAGGACAAGAAAATGACACTTGAACTTTGATTATTTAGTATTTTGTTGTGGATACCCCTAAAGCAAGATCTTTAACCATGTGTAGGCTTCCAGGATCAGAACAAGGAGAATGATTGTACAGCTTCTCTTCTAAAACTACAGTAAAATCTCAAGTCTCAAGGAAAGATGATCAAAAAGAAAGCCCCAAGAATGACAAGTCAAGTTGCTTATACTGAAGTGGACAAGACCATTTGTTATAGTAAAAGAAGAAAAAAAGATCACTTTTATCAAAGTACTGGTGGTATTTGAACTGAGGCAAAAGGGTTTGATCAACAGTCACGTAAGTTAGGGCAAGATAAGAGCCCTCTTTGGCCAAGGAATTCCTTTTGGAACTTATTATGCTTATGAAAAAAAACTATTACTAGAAAAAAGCAATTGCATTGTTCTAAATAACCAGTTTAGCTACCTCAAGACATACATTAACAGAAAAGATAAGAGCTATAAATAGTACTTCCACATTTTCCCTTACATAGTAGACATCAGTCGAGAAGGGGCATTAGGGTCGTAATTTAAAAGCAAAGCAGCCTTCAATGGTTGACCTGAAAATGGCAGAACCCATCTCAGCTGAATTATACATGTTAAAGTAAAAAAAGAACACATAATCTTCTTCAGCAATGTTACATTCACGGACCTGAACCAACATTGCTCGAAATAGATTTTTCCCAGACTTTATGCACAAATGCCCAGTCCATTATATTCCTCTGCCTGCAAGAAACAACACACTCATTTCCAAATCATTTACACTAGAGAGACCAAAAAAAAAAAAAAGAGAAAACTGTTCACCAATTCTATCTCAATGTTCGATTTTCAAAAACTTTATGCAGATAAAAGATATAAATCAAAGCAATTCACCACCAAAAAGATACATACATAGACAGATAGAGGTTCTCAGAGGAATTTCATCAAACAGGAGATGGGCACAAACAACTTTCCTCAGTATAAAACAGACAAACTAATTTCTGATTCAAAAACAAATATACCTGCTCGAAACTTGGATATAGCAGCTTCAGTAAAACACCAAAAAATTGCAAAAATGGCGAAATATAACCAAAACAAATTTGATAGACGGAGCAGACTCCAGCAGAGTTGTAATTGCGGTGAAAATGGCGCAAGTGCACAAATAACCGGTTTACTCGCAACTTTTTTGTACATATAACCATAGTAGACCTAAGGTTACCATTTACGAATATCCACGAAAATTGATTTTTTAGATCACTTGAAAAAAAAAATAGTTATGATTTTTTTATAATTGAAAAAACGGAAAAACTTAATTTCTTTTTTTCATTTCATAAGTGGTTAAGATTTTCTAAATATTTGCAAATGAAGCTTACAAATATTTCCGAATAAAGTTTGGTAATGCGTGTACACGTGAACTTTCGACATGTGTGTTACAAATTTGACTTGATAAAGCTAAAATTCATATACTATTTGTTTGAAGTTTTGGACATATATGTTCAATATTAATAATTTTTTAAAATTTGGACTATTAATGTTCATTCTTACTCATGTTTCAGAGAATTTTCAATAATATTCACGTAATTTAAAATTGCTTTTATATTCAAAATCCACTTGTTTAAGCTTGTAATAATAATGATGATTTTAGATGATGCTTTAATTTACTCTGTTAAAATTAAATCGTATATATATGAGTTGCTGACATTATTTCTTTTACCATTTTGATAGACTTTGCTTCAAATATCATACTTCAATTGTGTTTCCTGAACTTTGTCTAGAATAACCATTAAATAATTAGTATTTTTTTTTTGCAAATTGACTATAGGTTAAATGGAAAAAATTTGTTATGAATGAGGCACAAATATGATGTGGTAAACAATACTTATATGAGGCTCCATTTATTATTTGACAAGTGGATAATTGGGTCTCATTTCAAAAAATTACCCAAGCTCATCCTTTTCTCTCTTCATTTATGACGTTTTCCCTCTCTCCTACTTTTTTTCTTTTATTTTTTGATTTTTTTTTTTAAAATTGTTCCAAATTTTTCACCACCATATTTTAATACAGTAATTTTATTCATGGAAAGTATAAAATTAAAAAATTCTTGCCTGATTCATTATGTTTCTAACATATTGACATTATTTTTTCATGTCGATACTTGTTATTTATATTGCTAATAATAGTTATATAAAATTATTTATTAATTACAAATTAAGATATAATTAATTACAAAGTTTTTATGCTATTATAATAATTAATTCTCTTTGAAAGTGTAGATAAAATTTATAAAAATAAATAAAAAATAAAGGTATAAATAAGTAAACCTATTATTTTATTTATGATTTCTTAAGAAATTCGTAAAAAAAAACAAAGAAGGTATAAAATTAATTTGTTCTTTTATTCTTCTCTCGACATTTTCATGTTTTCATAAGCACTTAAATCCATCAAATACTCTTCAATAAAAAAATATAACGAAAAAAGCATCAATGTACTTGAAAAACAATTACATAAGTTTTGATACTATTTTCACGAAATTCAAAAAATGAAAAATATCCATAAACACCTAAATAAATACATAATCATTTTGTACGATAATTTTATTAATAAAAGTGATAATTTTATTAATTTATTCCTTAAAAGACTTTTTGCGACTTTACAAATTTTATTTTTACTTTTAATAAAAAAAATTGTTAGAATTAATTTTTTTTACTCATATCTTAATTTTATAAACAAAAAATTAAATACAAACAACTATTTATTATAATATGAATAAATAACATAGAATAGGGAGGGGGGGGAATAGAATAAAAACTTATACAGTAATCATAAAAAAATAAATCAAAATTCACTACATAAAAAAAGAAAAAACATAAATTAATTAGATTAGATAAGAATGAAAAAAAAACATTTAAAAAATGGAAACAAAAAATATATTAAAATAAGTGTAAAATAAAAATAAAAGAAAAAACATAAACTAGTTAGATTAGTTAAGAATGAAAAAAACATTTTAAAAAATGAAAACAAAAAATATATTAAAATAAGTGTAAAAAAAAAAAAAAGGCTTAATAGATGCCCTTTGTCACTTGACAGATGGGTCCCAGTCCATTTGTCAATCAAATAATGCCTCATAAGTATGACTTGGCATGCCTCATACATAATAAAAAATTTCAGGTTAAATGGGAGTGTTAAAATAGAATGCCCCACTATGTGGTCCGTTTATTTGAAAGCAACTAAGAGTCATTTTCATGGAGCTTTGGTTCAAATTTCAAAATAATTCTATAAAAAATTCTTGAAGATTCAACTACGTATTTAAAAAAAATGTAATTATCACTCATAAAGTTATCGTACTATAAAATTACATCATTATTTTCTCAAGGATCACCAATGAAATTATCCCATTATAGATTTCTTTATACTTTTGGGATTGAATTTTTTTTTTTGCAAGTATTACCCTTGGAAATTTCAACCATAAAATTATCTTATTGTGATTTTCTTTATACATTAGGAATCGTAAGTGTTGTATATACTACTCATAAATTTTATTCATAATAATTAGATGAGTGTTAAATTAAATTGACAACTTTCCTAAAGCTATCATTCATTAAAAGCCAACTTGATCTCAGCTTTCCTTGTCCAGTGAGTGAATGGATATTTATTAGGTTGTTGGCAAGACACTTTTTAATGTCAGTTCATTTGAATTTAATATTTTTCAGACGAAGAGTAAATTTATGCGTAAATATTTATTAAACTTTCAACAAATTTTATAATTAAACTTGTAATTTTTAAAGTACAATTAATTTAGTATTTAAGAAATTTTATAAGTTTAAATTTTATATTCGCTTCTAGATGAATTGAGTGGAGCCCTCCAGCCAGTTGATTGCAAAATTATTTTGAATAGAGCGTTCGTTGTATACCTGTGTATACCAGCAATTCAATTGCTAAATTAAACCACTGCACTTTGTTTAGTGTTAATGTGAAATAGTTTAATTTTTCAGATAACCAAATATTATTTTTATACAGATATATAAGTCTACACTAGGCTCTAAGGAGGCCTTTCGCTATCGATGTGGATATGACAAATGACCTCCCATCGATCTTAAGTTGCTTTAGTTTCAAGTTT
>JAJOOS010012330.1:0-13532 GCA_029582725.1 Solanum chiquidenum
CCCACCCCCTCCCAAAAAAAATTTAAGTTTGTTTTTAAAAAATATTTTCAATTTCAAAAATTATTTTCTGCTCTAGTATAAATAAAAGATATTTCTCAAAAACATTTTTCATTCATAAATTAAACACAAAATCTTTTCTAGTCACCAACCAAACATGAGAAAATAAGTCAAAAATCAACTTGTTTTCCAGGAAAACATTTTCCATGGAAAACATTTTCCTTCATACCAAACACACCCTTAAAGGATGCCATTTTTGCAAACAGAGGCAGATCTCTTATTTGGGCCAGTGATATGGACCACAATTCAGATGGGCCGATCTGTTCCTTTCCGGGTCAACTTTCTTTCATGGTAGGTCGGTGGAATTCGACCCGAAGTATAAATACAGAAAATACCCAATTGAAACCCAATGAAGTTGCAGACCGAAAATCGGAAAAATTAGGGCAAGATGGCAAATTCGAAAATTCAAACACCGGCGTATCCAAGTGCAGCAAAACTTGCTGATTCCGATTGCTATCCTCAATACACGGCTTCGCTCAAATGTAAATTCAACTGCCACTTTGTTCTTCCGATCATATTCTGTTTTTGTTGTATTTGGAATTTTTCTAAGGAGAAAAGAAATTATACTCATGATCATTATTGGAATTTTGATATGTAACGTATTTTGTAAGATTATATTACTCTTTTGATTATCTGGGTATTTGAATTCTTGTGGTTGTTTCGGTTAGATAAGTTATATTCGCAAGAATTTAGGTAAAAAAACATATTTTTTTGTTAATTGAGCAGAACTTATTTGTAATGATAATTGCGTAGAGAATTGTCCATAATTTGTTTGAAGAATACTTGGTGATCGATCAGAGAGCAATGAAAGTAGCTTGATGAAGGTTTTGTGGAAGGTTTGAAGGACCTTTGAGTGTGATTTAGGTTTGCTAATCCAAATTGTTGGAGTTCATGGCTATATCAGAGAACAATTAAGTAGCTTGATGAAGGTTTTGTGGAAGGTTTGAAGGACCTTTGAATGTGGAGCATTTAGGTTTGCTAATCCAGATTGTTGGAGTTCATGGCTATATCAGAGAGCAATTAAGTAGCTATATCAGAGAACAATTAAGTGGCGATATGCCTCATCACCAATGGCGAGAGGCGAGGCGATCTTCAAAAGGCGACAAAAGGTGAGAGGCGAGAAAGGCGTTGCCTTTTGTATTTTCTTTTTTAAAAAAAGGCTACCAATTTAGGGATTTAAAAGTTCAAAGGTGATTTTAGTGTTTTTGACTAGACTCCTCCGGCGATCAGCCAGACTTTTCTGTCATCCAAAGTCCTTTTCTTCATCGGATTTCTTCTGCCTTTGATTCTTTTTCCTTCTTCTTCTTCTTCGGACTTCAGAGTCACTTTCTACCTTTGTTTTAACTTTTGATATGTTTTTTCTCATTCAAGTTCTAGAAATTCAGTGTGTACTATCTATTTTCAGTTTTTGAATTGAAATATTTGCTAATATGTTATTACTATTGAGATTTTGATTATTTACGTATGCAATTAAATATTTTAATTTTTTGGTATTAATTGGTGCCGGAATTCAAAAAGGCGCTCGCCTCGTCGCTCGCCTCATCGCCTTTCGCCGTCCAAAACACTGGGTTTGCTAATCCAGATTGTTGGAGTTCATGGCTATATCCATACACACAAGTCATTGTGCATCAATTTCTTGCAATTATATTTGAGATATCATTGTTATACACATTCGTCGTCTGTAGAATTAGAAAACTGTGGAAAAGGCTTTTCTATCATATCAAATTTATTCAAAAACGTATTTTCTATCCTGTTATGCAGTTGTTTCAGGGAATTGATTAATTTGTGAATGCTTCGCAGGCTTGGAACAGTTTAGCTCAGATAAGAGCAAATGCCAAGAACATTTTGATGTTTACAAGGAATGCAAGAAAAAGGAGGTATGCATGTTAACTAGTCTCTTCCACATCCATATGCATGTGAATGAGGATGGTAGTAGTATATGTGTTCGAACCTGTGATAAATGCACGATAAAATTTTTTATGATTAAATTGGTAATGTGAAAGAAAGTACGAAATGCTTTTACCCCTCTGATATAGAGTTTTGCCCTGTAACATGGACTTTGAGAGGTTCTTCTGTGGCCACTTTGGAGTGGTACTTTTCTTATATGGGTGTGAAGGAACTTGTAAAAATATTTCAGACAACTGACTTTGATACTGTGTAAATAGTTATGAAAGGGATCAAGTTGTTTAGCTGTTTAAATCAAACAAGTCTAGGTGTAAGATTGCGTCTAGGTGTAAGATTGCATACTGATTAAGATTCATTTACTTGTTCGTTAAGTTATATACTCTTGCCATTGCCCTAAAAAAAATTGTATACTCTTGCCACTAGCCAGTCCTTGATTGGATCACTGTCAATGCAGCCTATACTCAGTCCTGAATCTATAGAGAGAACAGTCTCCCAATTTTTTTTTGTCACTTGGAATTATATAGTTCAACAATATTTACTTATTTGGAGCTCTTTTTAAATTTAATTTTGTGGTGCATAAGCAGGGATGTAGTGGTGGGAGGGAAGATATTATTAAGCAATCAATTGTCTATGGTTTTTAGGCGTTTTTGCCACTTTATGCTTTAAATAATTTTTTAAGAGAATTGCCTTTCTTGCGCCTTCAGATTTTTCGTTTAACCCTTTTCTTGGGTATTGATTTTCATGATATATCATTTTATTTCTGATATTTCATTTTCATTTTCTGGCATGTTGCAGAGGGAAGCTCGGCTAGAGCGCAATCGAAGTCGGTCTTTATTCTCATGAGTCATAAGAGATTGAAGTCTAGTGCTATCATTATGAACTATTTATAAGGCTAATAACACTTTCATGTAACTTATTCCAAGAAGCAACTATAATGTAGATCCTTCATGTTAGAATTAATGTGATCGTGTATGTTGTGGCCTTTTGGCTCGTTTTTGGTAATAGGTTTAGTAATTTGCAATAAATGACGAGGATTGCGTTGAAGATATTTGAATGTTGATTTACAGGCGAGTATTGGGGCTATGTTTTTTTTATTTTGATAGCTTCCTTATGCAAACCTTTGTGTTTTTAATCCTTCTTGTAAACGAAGAAGAGTTATAGACACTGGTGTGTTTATACTGGCGACTACCCTTCTCATGCTCAGGTGAATTCACTTGACGAGCCATCTCGTCATGCAAATCTTCGTGTTTCTTATTCATGATCAAGACTTGCATATACTCTGATATGATTCTTTAATCTTCATCTTGGCACCGATGCTAACTAGCATTCGTTGCATCTGTATTTGTCAGGATCAGAAATAGATAAATGAAAGCATGTATCCTTGAGTTTTCTAATGGAAGAATAGCCTGATTGCAATATTTATTGACAGCACAAGTAACAACAGTAGTTTCTCTAGCTCCTCTGCTGTGTTGCTCTAGGAGATGGATCGCAAAAAGTAACATGACTGAAGAACTACTCATTAAACCTTTCTTAGGGTAATTGAACTTAATAGATTACAATTTACAGACATGACAAATATCAAAGAAGAGAAATATGTCAAATTCTTTGGAGATACAGATAGATGCCATGCTCAGGTTCTAATACTAATCTAAAAACAGGGCTGTGTTGATATCCTGGTGACAACGAAAATGTAAACCTAGACAAAATCATCGATACAATCACCTTCAGTTCAATCATTGCAAAATTTTGCCCCACACAGGTTCTACTCCCTATGCCAAATGGTATATAAGCACTTGGGACTTTGCAAGCCTTTGCAATGCCCTTGGCAAATCTTTCTGGATTGAACTGATGAGTATCTGGTCCCCAGAGTTCAGGCTGCTGATGCAGGATTGGGATTGGAATCTCAATATTAGTCCCTTTTGGAATCTCAATTCTCTTGAAAGTCATATCCTGCAATGCTTCTCTCACGACGAATGCTACTGGTGGGTACAAACGTAGCGTTTCATGGATGATCATTGTCAGCTGCCAATCAAATATGTATACAGGTTAGAGATCCGGGTATAAAATGTATGTGAATTTTGATTATATGGTTTTTGGATTACTGCATACCACTTTCATTTGTCTAAGCATAGAATCGTTTGGCAACTCAGTACCACAGACATCAAGCACCTCAGCACGGGCACGGGCTTGCCATTCTGGATATGCAGCTAGTAACATCAAGCACCATGATGCTGTGAGAGCAGTGTTCTCATGGCCAGCAAAGTATATGCTCTTACAATTGTCAACAATGAACGTTTCAGCAGAAATGTCAGCTGGTAGCCAGTCACCACCATTCTCTTCATAACTCTTAGCAGCATCAAGTATCAGTTGCAGAAGGTCTTTCTCATGAGTAGGGCTTCTTCGTGCTCGTACTATCTTCAATATCATTGCTTTAATCTCTTTGTCCAGTCTCCATATCTCCCTATTATGTTTACTTGGAATATGCCTGTCACAATCTGAACATAGTGGGAAAATTATCTATTACCATGAGTTTTACTTTATTTAATCCTCCTTCCTTTTCCTCCTATTTGAAACAAGAAAAAAAGATCGATATTTCTCACTCTTTTACCCTTTCCCCTACACTTTACAGAGCCAAACATAGTTCTAAAGTAGCAACAATATCCTTTTACCTTAATCCAGGAACTCCAAAGGGAACCTTGGACATAACCATTTGAAGGGTTTGAAGTTTTAGGAATATTTGTTCCCCCTCAGCATAGCTGCTTCCGAAACAAGCTCTTGAGATTATATCTGCTGACAAACTCTTGAGATCATCATCCATCTTAACATCCGATTTTCCTTGTGAATTTCTGGTTTTCTCATCCCATGATTCTATCATTTTACTGGTGGACTCAACCATCAGCTTCACCATCTCCTGCATAATCAATAGCTATTTGAAATTCTAGTCTTGCAATCAGGAGCGGAGCTACCCTTATCGCCAATTGACACCCCCTTATTGAAAATCTTAGTTCCGCGACTACTTGTGATTATACTACTTAAACTTAACAAGTGCATAAATATGTGTATGTACCTTAACCTTGTTGAGATAGAATTCAGGGGCAATGATCTTTCTCTGATGAGCCCAGTAAGGGCCATTTGAAGAGAAAATGCCTTGGCCTAGAAGAGGACCATGATCTTTGGATAAGTAAGATGGCTTTCCCAGGTTCAAAGATATCTCTTTCACCATATCTGCATCAGTTACACATAGTATCTGTATGGTTCCAGATGAATACATGAATATTGATCCTGCAGTAATTTAAACATAAAAAAACAAACCCCACATAAGCTAAAAGAATTGAAGTTATATGAATGAAGGTTGTATAAATATCAAGATTTGACCATATTCAATTTGCCACTGTTTTATATGTGAAAACACTCTGGAAGGCCATGTATGTTTGTTTTCTTCTAATTCTTGATTGTTGGTTTCTTCTGGGATTGCCTGTTTCTTGATAATTCCATAGAGAAAAGATGGTGAAGAAGGTCCCTTAATCCCTTGACTTTGAAGTTTTGATCTCAATATTCTTGGATGTAAAAGTAAAAAATTGGTGACATGTGCAAAGAACAACATCAGAGATCCACATAAAACTAGTGATGAAATTATCAGTAATTGTTGTGTTTCCATTTTAAAATTCCTCTAAAACTGTGTGTCGACAGTTGATAGAATCTGCTTATGAATGGATAAAAGGTGTTAAATATTTGAGTTGAGGGGCTTAAGATTTTATTATTGCTGATGATGCTCTTTCCATTGAATAAAATATGACAAAATATATAAGACAAAGGTGTGGTACATTGACATGCTAGATGGATGAAGCAGCTACTTCCACGGCATTGAAAGCTTCTATTTTTTCCAACATAATTTTGTTTTTGCTTTCGAAGGACAATCTTTCTATACTAAAACCCAATATGGGCATTTGGTCTAGTGGTATGATTCTCGCTTAGGGTGCGAGAGGTCCCGAGTTCAATTCTCGGAATGCCCCTCTTTTTTATTCTTTTCCACTTTTTTTTGGGTTGGGGTTTTATCTTGGGGAATTTTCGCATATAACCACTCAAAAATAACTTAATTATGTTCCATAGGTAAAGTTTGCTTATTACGATTAGATAACTTAATTATGTTCCATAGGTAAAGTTTGCTTATTACGATTAGATAATTGTATATATATATAACTATCATGTATATGGAGTATCAATTATTGTATTTGTATATTTGCATACAATCTGAATTCGTATACAATTGAATCGAATTAAAATATTTGTATTTGTATATTTAATCTCTCTCAATTGTATAATTTGTGTTTGTATATATCGAGAAAGATAGACAAAAGAGAATTGAGAAGGGGACAAAAGAGGAGAGTGGCAAGTGAGATTCCAAAGAGAGGCGAGAGAGAATGTAATTATAACTAGAAGTAAGCTTCAAATTGTAATTAATGTAAACTATAGTTATATTAGCTAATTAACTTTACGTATTTTCCCTATTTTATTTTTAAGTACTATTGATATAAATTTTTTAGTTACAAAATTGTTTGACTTAATTAGTTTTGCGAAGGGCCTTTCTCTTTTTTCATCTTCTCAGCCGAACAAACAGCGACACAGTGAGCAAGAATGTGGAGAAGAGCTTTCTGTAATCTCTCAAAAAGACCCTTTTCTTCACAACCTGAAATACCCACTTTGTATTCCTTTCTTCAACCTTCAATTTTTTCCTTAAAAAGAACTGAATCACCTTCTACAACCCCACCAAAACCCCATGACCAAACCCTTCTAACCTTAACACATGAACACAAATCTAATCTTGAATCCACTCTTCAAGATTCAATCAAAAGTAACAACACAGATGAAGCATGGAAATCATTCAAGACTCTTTCAAATTACTCTGCTTTCCCAAGTAAGCCACTTACCAATTCAGTAATCACTCATTTGTCATCATTGAATGATACCCATAACATAAAAAGAGCTTTTGCATCAGTAGTTTTCTTGTTAGAGAAGAAACAAGAATTGCTAAAGCCTGAAACTGTACATGTACTGTTGAATTCAATGAGGGATGCTAATAGTGCTGCCCCTGCTTTTGCATTGGTGAAGTGTATGTTCAAGAACAGATTTTTCATCCATTTTAGTCTCTGGGGTGATGTTCTTGTGGAGATTTGTAGGAAAAATGGTAACTTTGGTGGGTTTTTACAAGTTTTTAATGAGAATTGTAGGGTTGCTATTGATGAGAAGTTGAATTTCTTGAAACCTAGTTTGGCAGCTTGTAACGCTGCACTAGAATGTTGTTGTCGAGAGGTTGAATCGATTACTGACGCGGAGAAAGTGGTGGAGACCATGTCCGTCTTGGGTGTTAGGCCTGATGAATGTAGTTTTGGTTTACTAGCTTATTTGTATGCATTGAAAGGTCTTAAAGAGAAAATAGCTGAGTTAGAAGGTTTAATAAGTGGATTTGGTTTCCCGGATAAAGGGTTTTTTCTTAGTAATTTGATTAGCGGATTTGTGAAGTGTGGTAATTTGGCATCTGTTTCAGCTACTATTCTTCGAGGTGTAAGAGAAACAGGTGGACAAGGATTATGTTTTGAAGAAGGAACTTATAGTGAAGTAGTAAGTGGGTTTCTTCAAAATGGGAGCATAAAAGATTTAGCTACGTTGATCGGTGAAACTCAGACCTTGGAATCTCCATCTGTGATTGTTGAAAGATCCGTTGGATATGGCATCATAAATGCTTGCGTTAATCTTGGGTTATTGGACAAGGCACACATGATATTTGATGAAATGAATGCTCAGGGTGCTTCTTTAGGTCTTGGAGTCTACCTTCCAATACTGAAAGCATATTGCAAAGAGCAAAGAACCGCTGAAGCCGCTCAACTGGTGACAGACATAAGCGGTTTAGGTCTCCAGTTGGATGTTGCTACCTATGATGCTCTAATTGAAGCTTCAATGTCATGTCAAGATTTTCAGTCTGCATTTTCTATGTTTAGGGACATGAGAGAAGCAAGAATACCTGACTTGCAAGGGAGTTACTTGACAATCATGACCGGTTTAACAGAAAGTCATCGACCTGAGCTCATGGCAGCTTTCTTGGATGAGATCGTTGAGGATCCTAGAATTGAAATCGGAACGCATGATTGGAACTCCATCATCCATGCCTTCTGCAAGGCTGGACGGCTTGAAGATGCAAGGAGGACTTTCAGGAGAATGATCTTCCTTCAGTTTGAACCAAATGAGCAGACATATCTTTCTCTAATAAATGGAAATGTGACTGTGGAGAAGTATTTCAATGTTATGATGCTGTGGAATGAAGTCAAAAGAAAGGTTTCGGCAGAAGGGGAGACAAAGTTAAAACTAGATAGTAGCCTGGTTGACGCATTTCTGTATGCATTGGTCAAAGGGGGCTTCTTTGATGCAGTAATGCAAGTCGTGGAGAAGTCTCAAGAGATGAAAATTTTTGTTGATAAATGGAGATATAAACAAGCATTCATGGAGAAACATAAGAAGCTCAGAGTTTCAAAGTTAAGAAGGAAAAATCGCGGTAAAATGGAGGCACTTATTGCTTTCAAAAATTGGGCGGGTTTGAGTGCTTGATGGGTCTCGTATCTGTCGCTTGCTTGATCTGAATGCTGTATAGCATCTTGCTACTGGGTCCTAAAATACTCAATCTAACATCAAACGCTAACTTGAATTTTAGGCTTTCGATGCTGGCACAACAAGTGCCAAATTGTTTTTCAGGAAGCTCGCCCGGTAAGTATAAGCTGCAGAGCCTCTATCATGTGACACAGATCGAAGATGTATTATGCTTGCTAAACCATATGGAAAAGTGTGATTGTAACTTCCAAGAAGCAGGATTATGCTTTGGGTAAAACACCAGTCTCCTTGAGCTAAATGCTGCAGAAGCACTCCAAAGACCACTATTCCTATCTGGCTGATCTGCATACTCTAGAAGGTTCTATATCATGAAACCTTTCTTCTTATTTGTAACACACTTGTATAAGATTTTTCCTTTAGCGGGAGAAATTGGCATCGCGAGACCAGAAACAGTGAAAGAAAGTACCCCGGTGCTTGTAGAAAAACTTAACAAATGATTTAATATACCTACAAATGCATAACATCCTTGGTTCTCCTTTTGGTGATGTTACTGGCCAAAATGTGTATGGTCAGAGTATTTTGTTGTTCAACTCTTGAATAGGTGACGAGGACTCGAGGAGCTTATTTTGCCTGTACAAATTGTAAGAGTTTCTCCCTCTCCCTCTAGCGCGGTTAGATGTTATAAAGTCTTTTTTTTATAAATTAAAGGTCATTTTGTTTTTTGTCTTCTTGTCTGCTTTTAAAATTGTATGATATGGATACCCTTATGTTAAGTTGTTTTCTTGGGGATCCAAGAGAGGAAGCAGAGGATCAATTATCTGCTATGGACATCGAACATGATTCTTCTGCAGTTGCATTGATTTTTGCTGGAGTTGTATCCGAAAGGGAAAGTTACCTGAAATTCAACTTTTGGTTCTTCGGTTAGCATGATTGGCAAGAGTTGTTATTGATTTGTTTGTATTGGTTTCACATAGGGATGTAGGTAGAATTAGTTAATGTTCACCTTCAATCACGTTATGCTGATTTCTATGATGTAATTGTTGTGCTAGAACAGCCATCTTTTTGTAGAAATTATTTTAGCTGCTATATAACTGAGTAATGGTATTTAGAAGTATTTGAGCTGCATCTTCAAAAGAATCTGAACATTTGATTATAACCTTGGCTTGGAACTAGGAAGAACTATTTTGAAGAGGAACTTATCAAATAGAAACTGTTTAGAGCCTCGGCTTTAGAAATGCATTTAACCCAAGAAATTTACATAGCAACATACCACATTACTTTGTTATAACTTTTTAATACTTTCTAGTAATCATCCTGTTGTCTTAAATGTAATCTCAATAACCCTGATCATCCAATAAATTTATATTCTTAGGGTAGGGGGAGGGAATATTACAAGTTGTTTTAGGTTTATACAAATTTGCATTAAGGAAATAACTTTTAACATATTGGAGTACTAGATTCTATACTAATATCAAGGGAGAGGAAGATGTTTCTTTTGGCATGGCTCAAGTTCTCACTGACAGATCTGTTGATTAGTAGAGCGATAACTGTATATGAATCGTAATTCACTCCAGATGATTCATTAGGGCTTGTTTTTATCTGAATTTCAGTGGCATACTCTGGGAATTTGTAGAAGCAGTGTCTCAGCCTCTTATTGCTATTTGTCTTGTGAGTAAGTTTGAGTTTAGGAGTGCAAAAAGTTTATTGGAAGAAGGATGAGTGTGCTGAACTCTATAGAATACAACTTGCTACTGTTCTTTTCTTACATCTATTTCCTTCTGGATGAGTTGTGTACTTTATTAGATTTTAGAGATTCCTAAGAGTGGCGTGTTATATTGTTAGCATTGCAATTTTCTTGGAAACCAGTTTTTTTATGCGGCATATATATTGTTGTAGTGAGCCAAGGGTGTATCAGAAACAACATCTCTACCCCACAAAGTTAGAGGTAAGGTGTGCGTATATCCTACCCTCCGCAAATCTTACTTGTGGGACTACACTAGATATGTTGTTGGTGTTTATATATATTGTTGTAATCCAATAGTATAATTCTACATTATTATCCAAATGCAGTCACTAAATCCACAGTCAGAGGTGTTGAGTGTTGACACAAATCTTGATTTTATTTTGATAAGAGTCCATACACTGTATATAGAAAGAACACAAATTTCAATTTCCTATAGAGAATTTCTTTTAAATTATTATCTAGTTATTTCCCAAGAGTTTTTGTTTTGTCCTTCTCTTAAGATTTTTTGCTCCAGTGCAAGAATGAGTGCACACATGTGATACTGCAGGGCAGAGACACTAATGATGACACCCAAATAGACTCCAGTTGGGTTGTCAGATTCTCCCACTTGTTCCCTTTCACACCTTACTATCTACACTTGATTTTTGTGTCCGGTACTCTTATATTGAAATCTGATTAAATTTAGATTTATATTGAAATCTGATTAAATTTAGATTTATATTGAAAAGTTTAACTTTGTGTGGTAAATCATTCTCTAACAAATGTGATTTCTTGTCTAGTAGGCTCAACCCTGAGGCTTCTTAAGAAAAAATGAATACTTATTCCTCTATCATATTTTTATATAATTGTTGATTGATTTGAGTTTATGTTTTTATGTACTAGCAATCTAAAGATATTTACATAATTTAATATTACCTTATAAGGTAGTGTGTGTAAATTATTATGACACTTAAATATCAGTTACATGATAAAAATAGTAACTAGTCTATAATAGTATAAAAAAAATTGGTAAGCTAAGGACCCATGCTTTCTCATATCTTTGTCTGTACTATATGTGGTTGTGGGGATAATTTATAGCAAACCTACTAGCAATGGTGATTTTATTTTTATTTTTTTCATTTGATATTGATGCCTGATTAATCTAGATTTGTTTTGCATGTGGCCTCATTCAAGGAGAAGCGACTCAAGACCTCTAATTAAAAGAGAGAAAACTCCATTCACAACACTACATCCTTTAATTATAGCAATGGGAGTTACTTTGCTTTGTTGCCTGTTTTTATATTGGATTCGGAAAAAATATTGTACTTCAAGGGGGTGTGACGTATCGATTCAAATATTTCTTAAATTATAGGTCACACAAACACAATTTTTCTATTGTTTCAAGGCCTCTTCATACATTTGTACAGATGCCTATAAAGTTTTTTCTGATCCCAAACATCTCTAGCTATTTTACTAGCTGGTTGTATACTGTTATGAAATTGTGTGGTGTGTTTCATAGACCATTTTGCACGCGATCATGATTTCAAATTTCAAATACAAATTCTCTAAAAAGCAGAATTTAGGATTTCAAATCATGAATTTTAATTATTATTTTTATAATTTATTGACCTACAAATTTATATTTAAAAAAATTATGCTCGACGAAAAGAATGTTCATATTATATGAAAGAATTGTTTAAAATAATAGCTAGTTATTAATTGTAATAACATAGAGAAAAAAATAATTAATTGTAATAACATATAATTGCAAACTTTATTTATAAAATGAACGTAGAGATATTCTAACACCTTGCTTATATGATTTGCTTAGTTGATAAGATTGTATAAGAAATGATTTAAAAAATAATAATTTTCATAAATTATAAAACTTTTAATGTTTGTGAAAAAAGTACAAACTTAATATGTTTTTATAAAAAAAGTGCGTAAGCAAGACATGGACTAGTGCAGAAGATTTTTTTTTTTCTTTTTTAAGAAAAAGAAAAAATCAAAATGGATACTGGTGTAAGCATAATGTATATTTCTAAATTTTAACGTTTTCTTTAAGAAAAAATCATTTTAGTATACATAATGTAAATTTCAGAAAAAATTATTTAAAAATGTAGTAAATAAAAACAAATAAAAGAAGTAAGAATGACCAATTTTAGTATTTTTCTAACAAATAGTTTGTCTATCTTTATAATTAATCTCAATAATTAGTATGTTTGTTACCCACATTGAAAGCAACACATAACACATCTTTTCAATTGCTTGATATGAGTACATTTAGCTAATTTATGAATTATAATCTTCATAAAATCAAAAGGTTTCTTTATCGTTTATAGAAAACTTTTAAGCAGTGACTTATAGTGCTAATTGCTCCAATAAAATGTGGAAGAGAAAAGCGCTAACTAATTCAAATTTGTATTTGAAAATTAAATATTTTATTTTTATTTTTATATTCAAATTTGAAACCTTTAAATTATGTTACGAATTTTGAAGAAAAAACATTTCTGAAATTAAAAGGTTACACATTTTTTTCTTCACGAAAAGTATAGAATAAATTAAATCTTTACGACTGTAATCTTGTACAGATTTCAACTTGAGCACTTATTTAAGATGAGATAAAGTTGTCATACATTATTTTATTAGTATATTATAATACTCCATATATTTTTTTAGTAAAGAAGAATACTTCCTCTCTTTTTAATTATATTTGTCCATTTTTTCTTTTATATTTGTCCTTAATTACTTGTTCATTTTGACAAATTAAGAAAAGACAAAATAATTTTACCTATTATACCCTCAATTAATTACTTTGAAAAAAAATACAATTTCTTGAAAATTTTAAATTTTTAATTCATCTACTTTATAATTAATAGGAATAAAATAGTGAATATATCAATAATTAATTTTTTAATAAATGTGTTAATTTTAAAATGGTTAAATAATTAGGGGTAGAGGGAGTATTAATTAACATTTGAGTCGATTTGTACGAGAAAGCTTTTGAATCAAGCATGCTAACTTTTTTTTTTAGTAATATAGCATTAAAAGGTTTTTTTTTTTTTTTTTGGAGTACATTCTACTGAATTATATAATCGAAAATTTAATTTTATTAACAAAGTGAAACTTTAGATCGCATAAATTAAATTAAAAAAAAATAGAAGAGAGAGAAAAAGACGAAGTACAGAGGAGCTTCTCTCCTGTCATCTCTCTCAAATGTCGATGAAACCCTAGTTATCTCCGTCTA
>JAJOOS010012332.1:0-22371 GCA_029582725.1 Solanum chiquidenum
AATAGTATGTGTCAGTACATGAAATGTACCGAGTATGAGAGAACATAAATATGATAAATATGGAAGACGTGATAATGCATGACCAAGTATAAGATACCAATACATGATAAGGTAAAATCATAAGACATAAGACAATGCCAATGCAAATCTTTATAAAATCCTTTTCAATAGTATGTGTCAGTACATGAAATGTACCGAGTATGAGAGAACATAAATATGATAAATATGGAAGACGTGATAATGCATGACCAAGTATAAGATACCAATACATGATAAGGTAAAATCATAAGACATAAGACAATGCCAATGCAAATCTTTATAAAATCCTTTTCAATAGTATGTGTCAGTACATGAAATGTACCGAGTATGAGAGAACATAAATATGATAAATATGGAAGACGTGATAATGCATGACCAAGTATAAGATACCAATACATGATAAGGTAAAATCATAAGACATAAGACAATGCCAATGCAAATCTTTATAAAATCCTTTTCAATAGTATGTGTCAGTACATGAAATGTACCGAGTATGAGAGAACATAAATATGATAAATATGGAAGACGTGATAATGCATGACCAAGTATAAGATACCAATACATGATAAGGTAAAATCATAAGACATAAGACAATGCCAATGCAAATCTTTATAAAATCCTTTTCAATAGTTGAAACATGAGCTTTTGAGAAAAATATAATCATTTGTGAGAGGTTTACCGATAACAGACATAGACCATGTGAGCTATAACATGAAATCTGATGTCTTTCCCACACCAAAAGAGATTGTTCTACTTGCCAATATAAGGATCATGTTCATGAGCTTAGGTGGATCCTATAGCTAGAGTCAATTAAGACTAAGACCTACGGGCGTGTCACGACCCAAAGTATACCCTACGTGTAACATGTCATATAGAACCCTAAAAGGCCCTACACAAGCCGCATACCATACATCATACAAGATAATAGAAATAAAGATTTCAAAAGTAGCATTCTCATATCATAAAAGAGTTTGACAAAGCGAAAGTCTAACATAGTCTCAACAAGCCATCTAATACATCTAAGAAGTTGTTGGGACGTAACTCATACACCACATACAAAATATATGAAAATTGAAATAACGAAAAGCTATAAAAGTGTCTTATTCCTCGGAACATGAGGACTTACCAAAATTCGAATCGTCAAGAAAGATAAACTAGCCATAAGTGTGCGAGGTAGGAACGCCAGACCCTACATTATGAGAAAATTTAGGCACAATTATGCATTAGTACATGAAATGTACTAAGTATGATAACAATGCATAAAATACATGAAATCATGCTAAAGAGATCTTTACATGATATAATATGACCAAGCTAAAACATTAGATAAGATGATAGAAAATACAATTCATAATCATGGTCCGTACAAGCTTAACATATTAAAACACTTTGTAAGATACTCGAAAGTAACCTGGTTCATTATCGTGGGATATTTAAAATTAACAGGCATAGATCATGTGAGCTAAAACATAGAATCCAATGTATATTCCAAACTGAAAATAGATGTCATTGCTTTCCAATGTAACAACCTTAAACGACTAGCTTACGTGGATCCACTAGATAAGACATCCTTTGGGGACACATAGACAAAGAGATTGCTACTAGAGACCCGACCTCTACTAATGGGAGAGCCTCTATATCAATGTCCTCTCGATGTTAAGTAGAATCTCATGGAATAGTCATTAATAATATTCATTTTATCACTCCATGGAAGGGAAAAATTAAGTTACCAATCCAAGCTAAAGTTATTTAGGATAACTCCTTAAATCTTGATTCAACTTAGGTGAGAAAACCTTTCGACCTTATCAATCCTTATGTGAAAAATCCTTTCACAATCATGATCATATTAATATGTGAGAAAACCTTTCACAATATTCATTGATACTTTCATCTAAAAGTATCTGTAAGTAATAAATATCAATCTCATAAAACATGCATATTATCATAAATTCATAGTTTATGCTCCATAAGCTTCATCATCTGATCATAGTAAAAATTCATGGATCATGAATTATTTCAGATAAATTCAACTCAAAAACATGTAAATACTTCAATTTATGCATTGGACGATAGAAAATAGGCAATTGAATCATAATTGAAAAGAACCCATGAAGATTGGAAAAAGAATGGCCTACGGTGCGTCTTATTTGAAGGGAACACACTTTTTTGACCGTCGTGGTATGATTGCCGAGCCCTCTCCTTACAATCAAGTGGCTTTCAACTCCTCTCCTCGTTCCGCCCTTCCTATTGGGATAGCAACCTTCGAAAAACACTAACTTTGATTAATTGAATTTGACTTGAAGAATTGGGATATTTGAGAAACCAATGGAGGAAAGGGCTCCATAGGTGAATACTAACATACCTTGATGATCAAAGCCCAAAATCTATGGTGAATTAGAGATCCTTAGTTGAAATTCTAGCTTCTTGTTCCTTAGCTTGAGAGGGAACTGGAGAGGATAAGGGTAGTTGGGATTTGGGAATTAGAAGAATGATTTAGAATTGGGTAGTTTTAGGACTTAATGTCACGCCCCGAGGCTACCCCTAGATGTAACATGAGACCTAAGATCACGAGTCACCCTAAGCTAACCCTGAGTCTAGCATATAACAAGCATGTTGAAGACATATCTAAGTAATTCATGCACTATGCGGAAGCTAAAAATAATGGATACCTGAAAATGGTGAGAAACCCAACTAGTTTGAATATATATAATAGAATCGGAGTTTAGTTATAGCTGAAACAACCACTTAACAACTCAAGCTGAATGTACTACTATGTCTGAAAAGCCTCTAACTAAGTTGAGTTGTTGGGACATGCCCCCAGCTAACTCTAACAAAACTGAAAACTGGAAATAAAGACTAAAATAAAAATCATGTCTATTGTCCTCAAAGTATGAGGACTCACCACTGAAGTTGCTGAAGTTGAATCGAGGATCGATCTAAGTGTGATCTGGATGTTGAGTGCCTGAACCTACATCATGAAATGATGTAGCACAAAGTATGCATCAGTACTTGGAATGTACTGAGCATGCATGATATAGATATGCTAAGATGAACAATGCATATATAATCTGAACAAGAATATAGATAAGTATTGAACTAAATTGAATGCATTGACAAAGTTACTAATCATGAAGATAATATGTTGACTGATTGTGTGAGCTATTATTAACCAACATAAACCACGTGAGCTAAACATGGAGTCCGATGTATACGCCCCATCGAAAGGACCCAATATACCTTGCCAGGGGTATACAGGCATGACTGTGGTGTGATCACTAAAAACTGAAGCCCAACACACAGGGGTACGCTGGACCCTAGTCCAACTCGGTGCTAAGTCTACTCCCAACTGAAAATTCATGAAGCTAAAATGCACTAAATACTGAATAACTCAAAATTGACATGCTAACTGAGAATGCAACATTTATATACGGAGAACATGACATTCGAAATTTGAAGCATGAATTTATGTCTGAGTGGCCTAGCAAGAATAATTCATGAACTAGAATAAATTTACGCATGCTAGGGTTCTGAGTTCTATTCATGGAATTATACTAAATTATCAAGAAGAAAGTTATTTAAATTAAGGGAACCATAATCACAATAAATCTTGAAAATCTAAAAACCCTAGGTTTGAACAGTTTATGAGAATTTGAAGAACTAACTAAATTGTAGGTACCTAATGGGTGAAAGGAACCCACTAGTGAAATTCCACATACCTGGTGATGAAATTTACGAAGAAATCCTTTGGATATCAGGGCTTAACTTTGAAGAACACTGTTATTTTTTCTTGAGAGAACTGGTCGCCTCTTTCTCTTCTTTTCACTCTAAGTTGGGTTATTTTTAGAGACTGAGGGTTCTGGGTAAGTCTGACTAGATTATTAGGCTTAGACTCAGTAAAATGACGTAGTTTAGGAATCAAGTGAAGTATTTTAAGTGCCTAATGCATAGGGAGAAAGACCAATACGAGCTTGACTTAAAAGTTGATGAAGGCCTTTCACGGTGGGACTGACGGGCCGTCATTTGAACCACTGCCCATCAACTAGGTTGTGTGGTCTGTGGCCCTACCCAACAGGGCTCTACTGAAACAAGCGTAACTTTTTACTCCAAGCTCAGATTTTAGCATATTAGGTGGCGTTGGAAAGAGGTCTCAATTATCTTTACATTGATAGGTCATGGGCCACCTAGATCATTTTATGCTGAAAGATATGACCATTTGATGTTGAACCAAGACTTGAAGGCTGAACTGCCCCATTCACGGTCCACTTCACGGACTGTGTGAAGCACCACGGGCCATGTAGGCCACCGTGGTTCTTCACAGTGAGTTGGGGTTGTACTGGGTCATCCCCACAACACATTTGACATACCATGTGGGGTTCCACATACCTTCTAGTTGTGTGTGGTTCCTCACTGTCCTTACAGAGTCTTTGGCTTGATTTCACGGGCATATTAACGGACCGTGTAGAGTTTTATGGTCCGTTTAGGGGGTCGTGGACCTCCTTAGTTCACTTATTTTCCTGGTTTAGTCTTAGGTGGATTTCTGAGGTGTTATAATATCTCAACCTTGGGATCATTCGTCCTCGAATAAAGACTAAATAAGTTGAGTACAGAGGGAAGGGCTGCAATCCCTACTAACTGAGCACTAGAAACTGATATCTAACTGAATTGAATTCCATGAACATGCAAATATGCTGGAATGCAAGCTGTATAACTAAGGGAACAAGATACTGAGACTGAATTACATAAGAGTAAAATAAGAGAATGGAGAGGAGTTGTTACCTCAAACTGAAACTGAATCAGAAGTAAAAAGATGAGGGTACTTGTCCATCATGGATGCTTCTGCTTCCCAAGTAGCTCCCTCTACGGACTGATTCCTCCACAAAACCTTCACCAAAGCGACTTCCTTATTTCTCAACCTACGAACCTAACAGTCAACAATTTCAATTGAAACCTCCTCATAGGTGTGGCTATCCTTCACGACCACACTCTCTAAAGGTACTATCGATGTCGGATCACCCACACACTTCTTCAACAAGGAAATGTGAAAGGTTGGATGTTGAAGGAGCAAATAAAGGATTTGTTAGACAAAGGTTTTATTCAACCGAGTATATCTGCATGGGGTGCTCTGGTATTGTTAGTTAGAAAGAATGATGGGTCTCTTAGAATGTGTATTGATTATCGTTAATTGAACAAAGTGACCATAAAGAATAAATATCCCCTTTCACGAATTGATGACTTATTTGATCAACTTCAAGGGGCTAGCCATTTCTCCAAAATAGATCTTCGTTCAGGTTACCATCAACTAAGGGTGAGAGGGTTTGACATTCTCAAGATGGCCTTTAGAACCCGGTATGGTCACTATAAATTCATGGTTATGTCATTTGGGTTGACAAATGCCCAGGCGGAATTTATGGACCTAATGAATAGAGTGTTTAGACACTACCTTGATATGTTTGTGATTGTGTTTATCAATGATATTTTGATCTATTCAAGGAGTGAAAATGAGCATATGAATAATTTAAGGATTGTATTGCAAGTCCTTAAAGACTACCAATTGTATGCGAAGTTTAGTAAGTGTGAGTTTTGGCTAAGGTCTGTAGCCTTCCTTGGTCATATTGTGTCGAGAAAGGGTATTGAGGTAGATCCTAAGAATACGGATGCGGTCAAGAGTTGGCCTAGATCTCTAACTCCTACCGATATTAGAAGCTTTTTGGGTTTGGCCGGTTACTATAGGAGGTTTGTTGAGGGTTTTTCCTCCATTGCTTCTCCGTTGATGACTTTGACTCAAAAGAAAGCTAAGTTTGAGTGGTCTGAGGCTCGTGAGAAAAGCTTCCCAGAGTTGAATTATAGACTCACTTCCGCTCCGGTGTTGACCTTACCGAAGGGTACCGATGGTTTTGTTGTATATTGTGACGCCTCTAGAGTAGGGTTGGTATGTGTCCTTATGCAACATGGTAAAATGATTGCCTATGCTTCAAGGCTACTCAAGATCCATGAAAAGAATTATCCAACTCATGATCTCGAGCTAGCGGCGGTAGTATTTTCCTTGAAAATATGGAGACACTATCTTTATGGGGTGCATGTTGATGTGTTCACCGATCACAAGAGTCTTCAATATGTGTTTAGTCAAAAGGACTTGTATCTCCGACAAAGAAGGTGGTTAGAACTTTTGAAGGATTATGACATGAGTGTCCTTTACCACCCCGGCAAAGCCAATGTAGTTGCGGATGCCCTTAGTAGATCGTACATGGGTAGTGTGGCTCATGTAGAGGATGAAAAGAGAGAATTGGTTCATGATGTGCATATATTGGCTCGGCTAGGTGTTCAACTAGTGGATTACACCAAGGCTGGTGTCATGGTCCATAATGGTTCCGAATTATCCTTTGTGATGGACGTGAAGTCTAAGCAAGACATTGATCCTATTTTAGCTGAGTTGAAAGAGTCGGTACTCAACAAGTCCGTTGAGGCTTTCTCCCAAGGGGGGGATGGGGTGCTTAGGTACCAAGGTCAGTTATGTGTTCCGGATATTGATGGCTTAATAGAACAAATTCTAGAAGAAGCTCATGGTTTGCGGTATTCTATTCATCCGGGAGCCACCAAGATGTATCGTGTTATACGGGAAGTCTATTGGTGGAATGGTATGAAGAAGGGTATAGCAGGTTTTGTAGCCAAATGTCTGAATTGTCAACAAGTTAAGGCTGAGCACCTAAGGCTGGGAGGCTTTTTGCAAGAAATACCAATTCCCACTTGGAAGTGGGAGGATGTGAATATGGATTTTATTGTGGGTTTGCCTCGTACTTGAAGGCAACATGATTCTATTTGGGTTATCGTAGATCGAATGACAAAATTGGCCCACTTTATTCCCGTCAAGGTTTCATTTTCGGCGTAAGACTATACTAAGTTGTACATCAAGGAGATAGTGAAGTTGCATGGGGTTCCCTTATCTATTATTTCGGATCGGGGTACTCAATTTACTTCACACTTTTGGAAGGCATTCCAAAAAGGGCTTGGTACTAAGGTTAAGCTTAGCACGGTTTGTCATCCCCAAACTGATGGTCAAGCAGAACATACCATCCAAACCGTAGAGGATATGCTGAGGGCATGTGTTATAGATTTCAAAGGTAATCGGGATGACCATCTACCGTTAAGAGAGTTTGCCTACAATAATAGTTACCACTCAAGCATTGCCATGGCTCCTTTTGAAGCCTTGTATGGTATGAGATGTAGGTCTCCGGTTGGTTGGTTTGAAGTAGGTGAAATTGCTCTAATTGGTCCCGAACTAGTTTATGAGGCCATTGAGAAAGTCCGACTCATTAGAGAGAGGTTGAGGATGACCCAAATTCGGCAAAAGTCTTATGCCGATGTTAGAAGGAGGGATATAGAATTTGAAGTTAATGATTGGGTTTACTTGAAAATCACACCTATGAAGGGTGTGATGAGGTTTGGCAAGAAAGGGAAACTTAGTCCCCGGTATGTAGGCCCATATCAAATCTTGAAACGTGTTGGGAATGCTGCTTATGAGTTAGACTTGCCAAATGAGTTGGCTCTGGTTCATTCGGTATTCCATGTTTCTATGCTTAAGAAGTGTATTGGTGATCCGGTATCCATCATTCTCTTAGAGGGGTTGGGGATTGATGAGAGCCTTTCAGATGAAGAGGTTCCGATAGAAATCTTAGACTGGCAAGTTAAGAGGTTGAGAAACAAGGAAATAGCTTCCATAAAGGTATTATAGAGGAATCACTTAGTTGAGGGTTCTACATGGGAGGCCGAGGCCGTCCAGTTATCCTCATCGTTTTCCTTCTACTCCTATCCAAGCTTGAGGTAAGTAGTTTCTCTTGAGTTTGGTGTTTTGGGAGTCATGTGTGCTATGTGTTCTTAACAGTTACCTTATGATATGCATGTTCTTGTGAGAATTCATGTTTAGTATAAAATGAGTTTTCATAATTTATATGTTCCTCATGTTGTTGTGCATTTTAGTATGATGATTGCATATTTGACTTCATGAGATGATTTGATGAACATGCTTTATTATGCTTTTTATGAAATGGCATATGCGCTCCAAAATGTTGTGTTGAGCTTCCTTTTAGTTGGACAAGGTAGTTCCTCCTATGATTATGTGAAATGATGAAGTTTTGTGCATAATGGGTTGTGGATGTAGCTCCCACTTCCTTGTGTTGCATTGATTATGTCTTGGGATGGAGTTGATGTTTCCTCCTTTGAATTGTACATTATTTTGATATTGCATGCACGATGGGCTGCTAATCTTGAGTCTTAATTTCCGTAAGGTGTCTAGATCGTCATTCGAGGATGAATGTTCCCAAGGGGAAGATAATGTAACACTCCGGAAACTAATAGGCTAAACTAGAGCTAAACGTAAGGGTTAAAAATAATAAAATTACCGCCCCCCCTAGATTAGCAGACCATCTAGAGTTGAAACGAGGGCTACAAGAGTCAAGGCCAAAGGGCAAGTGCCAAGTCAAAGAGGCCAAGCCAAGGCTGCCCCAACCTTGGAGCACACTGCCCCACCTTCACGGCCATCACCACGGCCAGAGGAGTAGCCACCAAGTGTCCTAGCTACTGCCTCAAGGTCCACAAGAGGGGACCACGGCCAGTGGTCTTGACCACGGCCAGTGGTCTTGACCACGGCTAGTGGTCTTGACCACGGCTCGTGGAGCCCCTCGTGAAGATGCCTTGGAAAAGTGAGATTAAGGCCCCAAGTAGCATAGCTATTGCCTCAAGGACCACGAGAGGGACCATGGCTCGTGGAATCCCTCGTGAGAATGCCTTGGGCTTCTGAGCTTATGGCACCAAGTGCCTAGCTACTGCCCCAAGTTCACGAGTGGGACCATGGCTCGTGGTCATGACCATGACCGTGGTGCTTGGGCGTGGTCACTTAATGAAGGTTAATTAAGTCTTTTCCTTTTTTAGTCCAATTAAAGTGGGGTCATTTTGGGTAAGTTTGGGGTCACTATATAAGTTGTTTTAAGTCAAAATTCCCTAAACTAAGTCATTTTTCACAAACACCCAAATCAAACCAAAAGATCATCTTCCTTACAATATTTCTCTCTCTAAAACTCAAAGAAGAAGAAGAGTAGAATTGGAGCTAGGGTTTGGAGAATTCAAGGATTCTTCCTCAAATTCTTTGAAGATTCTTTATCAAGGTATGGTGGTTTTTCAGCTATGGGTAGCTTTCACCCATAGAGTCCCTTCAAAACTTGATTTCAAAGATTTCAATTTCCCCAAAAGCTAGGGTTTCACTCTAAGTCATGGGTTCCTTTCTAAAACGTTTTCAATGGTTGATTTATGATGGATTATGATTTAATTAATGATTTATTATTGATTTATGATGAAATCCCCCAAGAACCCATGATTTCCCTATGTTACTAAATTGTGACTTCATGATGTGGGTTGATTGATTATAGAAGCATGTGAATATATTATGTCTCTATTGATTGAGTTTATTGAATCGTGATATTCTCCATATCTAATGTAGAAATTCTTGATGTTTGGGTTGAATGTGATTCATGGTCCTTGAAGGGCAAATTATGAGGGTTTATACATATTTATGAGAATTGTGTATGAGCTTATGATTCACTTAGAGAGTGAAGATCCTATGACTATGGTGTAATTATGGTATTGTTGAAAGATCATTCTCCCTATACCCTTACACATGACTATGCATGAAATGTCTATGACTATGATAATATTGTTGTGTTGATTGAAAGTCTATTCCCGTGAACACACTACGAACATGATGTGAAAGGTTTACTCATATATTAATGATTCTAAGTTTGAAAGGCTATTCTCACCTATTGAATCTATGAGCTATCACGATACCATGTTGGTTTGAGTGCTAGGGCATTCTTTCATGAACATGAACCTAAGTTAAGACTTAACATGAATTTAAAGGGAATTATGCTTAGCACCGAGTGTATTTGATTATGAGATGGAAAGCTTTTACGTCAGTTAGTCCGGCTTTCCAAATGGTTCCTTTTACACCAGTCAGTCCGGGTTCCCAAAACAGTTACCTCATGAGATGGAAACTTTTTACCTCAGTTAGTCCGGGTTTCTAGTAGCAATCTCCCTATCCTGTAACTATGTGCCCACATAGGTCTTTAGCTAGTGGATCCACCTAAGCTAACAAATTAGTTCCACCTTAGGCAAGTAGGACACCTCTTTTCAGTGTGGGGCAGTACACCGGTTCCATGTAGCTCACATGGTCTATGTCGGTTAAGGCTAATGCCCTACATGACAAGAATATGAACTATGACATGAACATGAACATGAACTATACTTATGACTTCTCAATGAGCTCGACTTAGTGTGAGTGGGGGTATGAAACTTCATTCATGCATTGCACAAGTAGGCTTTGAAAGGGGTTATGGTGTGGTTGTTTTATGATATGAAGATATATGAATTTATGCATGTATGATAAGGATTGTTGCTAAGAGTGGTTTTCCTTGTTACAAGTTAATGAACATGAATGTTTCCTTGTCTATGAGTATTGGCTATGGATGAGGTCAAGATATTATATGCATGATTGTGGTTGCCTAAAAGTATTAGATAGGATTATGAGATCTTATCTATGCATTGCACAAGTATAGCTTAGGGTTGCTTATGAAATGGTTTGACTTATGTATTTACACTAATGTGCATGATGACTCTTAAAGTTGATAAAGTGCATGGTTTCAACTAAATTGTCCCTTTTTACATGTTTTAAGGATTTTTATGCATGGCTTCCATACTTAGTGCAATTTTGTACTAACCCATATTTTTTACATTTTTCTATAAGTGTAGGGCCCGATTGTTGAGGTGTGCTTATCCTATTTTTCAAAAGTTGGATTGATTCTCTCCACGCTTTCGGTGAGTCCTCATGGTTCGAGGATGAGAGTTGTTCATTTCTAGTTTCTTCCTTACATTCTCTTTTGAGACTATGTGTAAAGGGTTGTGACCCTTATTGATACTCGATTGTATTAGATGGTTAATGAGACCAATGTTTAGACTTCTATTTGATTTTATGAAAAGACTTCGATTGTAAAAAGTTTTAATTCCGCATCATTTCTATTACTTATGTTTATGATATGCTAAGGGCTTGTATAAGACCTCTTCGGGGTCAAGTACGTCGTGTTACATCTAGGGGGTACCCCTGAATCATGACATAACCCATGAAAAGTGAGGAAAATAAAAGATATCATATTTTCCAGGGTCCCGCTATATGTTTCATGCAACCACTATAGCGGCGACGCCATAGCGGGATAATTCCTAATATGGCGAGCTGACATCAACCTGGACAAAATTTAATACACGCATTTTTTTGTCGTGTCAAGTTTACGTAAGTAAAAACTTACACCAAAACTCTATCACTAGTGAAATTTTCAACTAATCTTTGTGCTAGAGGATTCTTATGACCTTAACATATCTTCAAAGTTCTTTTCACACTAAAGAATTGATCTTAAAACCTCTACAAAATTAAAAATCATCAGGTTTAGGACTACCCACATACGAAAAATGAATCAAATCTTAGCTTAAAATTTGCTAGGTGTTACAAAAGCTTCATCAAAAGAACACCTTTCTTGAATATAAAGTTTCTCTCTTTTGAATACTGCTAAGTTGGAGACTTAAAATATTTTTTCTTTGTCTCAACTCTTTCTCTACACTAACTTCAAAATATAAACATAATATAATACTACTCATACACTTTCTTCTTACACAATTATAACACAATGAAGAAAATATCCTTTATATAAGTGAATGATTTCTTTCACAAATAAATGTCAAGAATGTGGATAGAGCCATTTGAGAATTAGTGAGACAATTAGTGATAAATCATGAAAAGAGTGGTTACATGAGTTATATAAAAAAATGAATACATTCCTGTCAACTTATATACGCCAACCTATGCACTTAATATTTTAATTTAATATTAAAAAATCATAATACCAACATGATCTGTAAAAAATTAAAATTAACGATCGAAAAATATTGACCAAAGTGAAATGCAAATTCTTTTTATTTTTTATTTCTTCTTATGTTTTGAAGCATTATAGCAAGTATATCAAAAGTAAGAAACAAAAAATAAAAAGGAAGAAAATTTTATTTTAAATAAAATATATATGAATTTTATTTAGATTTTAGGCCTCTAATAAAAATTTCGATTTATGTCTCTAAGTATGTTGAGCCAGCTCCACTGCTACATGCCCCTATTTTTATTCTTATTTTTTAAAATGGAGTGTCAAGTCAATATGCCCCAAATAAAATGAAAACGAAGAAAAATAATTATATATAATTGCTTATAACAATTAGGATTAGTATTTTAAATCTTGATGGAAAAATTACTCTATACATATATATATATATATACTAATAAAATATATAACAGATACCTAATTGAATAACCGAGGTAGGCAAGTGGCCAGAATATGAATATCTAAACTAACGTAGGATGGCTGAAAATCTTAACTGGACGATAGTAAGAGATAAGACTCATTAATTAATTTTATCCCCATGTTCAAGAAGAGTTGACTTAACCGTTAACACATGCATTACTTTTACTTTAATTAACTATTTTATTTATAGGAGAAGAAAATATTTATGAATCTCGATCAAATAATAAAATGTACATTTGAAATTATTCATTAACACGTTGTTAATTTTGTATTAAATTAAAACTTTAATAAATATAATCCATGTGCAAGAGTTGACTTCACTTATATATTACTTATTCAAAACAAACTTTGCGCATCCCTTTAAATAATAAATCAACTTTTTTATAATGATTTTTATAGGGAAAATGCATAAGTATATCTCAACCTATGCCCGAAATTCCAGAGACACACTTATACTGTATTAAGGTCCTATTACCCCCCGAACTTATTTTGTAAATAATTTTCTACCCCTTTTCGGCCTACGTGGCACTATCAACCACATAATTTGAAAATATTGTCAACACGCGCTGGGCCAGAAGATAGTGCCACATAGGCCAAAACGGGGTAGAAAATTATTTATAAAATAAGTTCAGGGGGTAATAGGACCTTGGGTATAGTATAAGTATGTCTCTGGGATTTCCGGCATAGGTTGGGGGGGTACTTATGCATTTTCCCGATTTTTATATTAATTAGTGTATATTTTTTGGGGGTAATTTTTGCATATAGCCACTCAAAAATAGCTTCATTATGCTTCATAACTATAGTTTGTTAATTACGGTTCGTACCTACATGGTAGAGGGAGGAGAGAGGTGAGCGAGAGAGGGCAGATAGTGGAGAGAGACAAATTGTATATGTATATCTGCCGAATTGTTTATGTATATCTATCAAAATATATTGGTATACATATGTATTTGTATATCTGGCGAGCGAAATTGGGAGAGGGAGGAGAGAAGCGTGCGAGATTGGGAAAGGGAGGAGAGAGGCGAGCGAGAGAGGGTAGAGAGGGGAGAGAGGCGAACTGCATATGTATATATGTCAGATAAATTGTATATATGTAACTGATATGCATATTTAGTTGTATATCTGTAACTGATATGCATATTTAGTTGTATATCTGGCAAGCGATATTGAGAGAGGGAGGAGAGAGGCGAGCAAGAGAGGACAGAGAGTGGAGAGAGGCTAATTGTATTTGTATATATGTCATATAATTGTATATTTGTATGTGTAATTTGTATTTGTATATGTATAAAAGAGGAGAGAGGAGAGAGGAGAGAGAGAGGAAGAGAGGAGAGAGGCGACATAACTATAACTAAAATTAAGATGTGAGCCGTAATTAATTCAAACTATAGCTATGTTAGCTAATTAACTAGCATATAGTTGCTTATTCACATGATTTTCCCTATTTTTAAATGAACTTAAAAAAATATTTGAAATGAATAATTAATGATAGGGTAAAATAAGAAAACTATTTTTATCTTGATATGTTAAAGTAGATAAGTAAAAATAAAAAAGAATATTTTTATAATAAATAAATAAACATAAACGAAAAAGTAAATTTTCTATATTTAAAAATATTGGTTGACAACCTTATATGTTGAACAATATCACGAGAAATAATTCATTCTGATTTATTAGTATTAGCACATACACAATGCACGAAAGATATTAAACTATGTTAATCATGTTATAATAAATAAATAAAAGTAAAGAAAAAAAGTAAATTTTCTATATTAAAAAAATATTGGTTGACAACGTTGATTTGAACAATATGACGAGAAATAATGAGAAAAAGCTCAAAATAGTCCTTCATTTTTGAATTTAGAATCAAAGTAATCCTTATCTTTTAACATAGAGCACTAATAGTCCTCCATGTTTCAACAATTGGTGCATATTTAGTACTCCCCTAAACAGCTGTCTAATTTTTTACGGCACTTTTCTTTGCACGTGAGAAATGCTTTCTGAACTCAAACCTTCGCCGTCTCTGTTCTCCTTCAAATAGTATTAGTACATAATTTATCCACCATAGATCTGTTTCTTTCATCTATTTGCATAAATGAAACAGACCGAGAAGTAATATTCAATATGTCAGCGGTGTTTCAATGATTTTGAGGAATGCCTTTTTTTTTGTTTATCTCCTTCAATGGAAGTCTCAGACAGACGAAAAATTCTCTACTTGCAAATATTTCTTCATCATTATTGATATATGTGCATCTATAGGCAAGGTTTCTGCACACCAGATACTCGACCAATTGTCCCATTGATCATTTTAAATGTCCCAATTATGACATATACATGCTAAACATCAGTGAGCTCGAAGACAATTAGAGGCATGCGATAATCTAGAAGAGAAAAGATCGAGGCAAATTTAAGCTCTACCTAGCGGAAGTTTATCAAATGCAAGTTTTGATAGAGAATCCAAGATAAGAGGCGGAAAAAATGAGCCAAGAGTAGTTGAGATCAAATAATTGAAAATAATGCGATCACATGTTGACATAGTATAGAATAATGTATCTTTTCATTTTGCAATGTAATGAATTTTGCTATGAAACAAATATGATGGTTTCAATTTGTTTGGTCCCTTGAATCTTCACAAAGAAATTTCCATATTTCAAATTAGAATTGCATCATATTTGCACTAAAATTGCACCAAAACAGCAGTAGAAAAGCACCCAAATTGCACTAGAAATTCACCACAACATCACCAAAACTGCACTAGTAAAGCACCAAAACGTACCATTCCTGCAGCTCCTAATTTGCACTAAAACAACACTACAATTGAACCACAAACAATAGCAGATTCGCACAAAAAACTACACCAGAAAAAAATTTAAAAAACAATAACAAAATATAGTTTCTACTTGAAAAACAAGAGTTGATCTATTTTTTTGTAAAAAAAAACTGAACTTTAAAATGTAACTGCATTTTGTTGGATTGGTAGTATTTTTTCTTGTCCAACTTCAACATATCTCGTCCACATGTTGAATTATTCCGCCATCGATAGTGTTTGTCCTAGGTTGTTATTTTCGTCTTTCTCTTCTTCTTTTTCTGCCACTCAAACCTGGTTTATTGTAGGAAGTGAGAGACAGGGGAAACAGAGATTCAGTTTTGAGGGGAAAACTTTCTCACGTGGACAGTTTATAAGTCCATTAATTACTAAACAGTTGTTTGATGAAGTATTAAAAGTGTACCAATTCTAAAAACATGGAGTACTATTAGTGCTCCATGTTAAAAGATAAGGATTGCTTTGATTCTAAACTCAAAAGATAAAGGATAATTTTGAGCCTTTCCTCAGAAATAATTCATTATGATTTATTAGTAATTAGTACATATACGACGCACGAAAGATATTAGAGAATGTTAATCACGTTATCTGATCTAACTTACACATTTATCAATGTATCATATTGCTTGAATTAAATTCTAACTCCCTTCTTGTTATCTAGTGAAATATACCCAATAATAGAATTTTAGGAAATTAGAAAAAAATTCATATAGTTATAATAACTTTTCAGTTCCTCGTTTCTTTTTGGACAAACACGTACACCAATCTTTTTAACTTTGGTTTTAAATCTCATTTTGACACTTCAAATCAACCTTCTAGGGTGATATCCAATACCATAACAATTACATGGGTATTAATATGTTAAGTCGCACTTGATGGTTCGAGAGAAAGTTAGGAGAGGGGTGTCCATTTTAAAAAATTAATTTGGATTCATGTTGGTGCGATTGACTATTGAAGGCATACACCTTGTGCGGAAACTGATTGAGAAGTATAGGGTATGGAAAAAGAACCTGTTATCTCCTGTATTCATGTTAGCAAAAAATAGAAACAAAAAATAGATGAAACAGACAGAAGAAAGAGAATCCGAGTCCACAGAACCCACTGTGTTCCTTAAGAAATTTAATCCCCTCAAGTACCCGAGGTTATAGATTAATTCCTCCCAAGATAAAATGGATTAACTATTAGAGAAGTAGCCGTACCTCAAACTTCACTAATTTCAGTGAACGCAAGAACAACAACGAAAGCACACACAGACTCTGTCGATCGACAATTTATGTTGTAAGAAAATGTATGCAGAGATGAAATATTTTCAGTGTTTGAAAAATGAAAAATACCTCTTATTTATAGCCATTTGCAGCAAGGAACGCGTCTGTTCAGACCCATTTTTTCCAGAACGTTGTGTCTTTTGGGAAAAGTAACAACTTTTTGGAAGGAACAAATCCTTTCAAACGAATTTACCATTACGCGCGAATTTCAAATAATTCGTTGCAAAATTAATTATGTTATTTAACTAACATTCTGAATTAATTTATAAGAGAAAGGAAATCAACTAATGAGATTGATTAAATAAATTTTGTCCAAAATTATGTCAATCAATTATTTGCCAAATCCAAATCCGAAGTCGAAGCCGAGCGAGCGACGCCGACGACGACGCGAGGGGGCACCTTCTTCTTAACTCTTTAAGAACTAAATGAAGTGTTTCCTAATATAAGGACAACAATTTTCCTTTCTTTTACCAATATGGGAGAAATGACTTTTCATTTGCAATTCGCAATGACTTTTCATTTGCAATTCGCAATGACTTTTCATTTTCCCTCCAAAATTGGTTCCCCCACTTTTCCATTTTCTCTTCTTATTTCCCATTCACACCTTGATAAAACCCAACAATCCCCCACATGAAGGGTTAATCACATCTGGATAAGTAGGTTTCCCTTTAAACTTTCCGTAGTGAGCATATATCGAATATACTCGGTCAATCGATAGATTTGATATCTTTGAACCGTCGAGCTTTGGTGTATACCTAGACAACATAAGTCACACAATCAACCTTTGAGTTGTTTTTTGGTTCTCATTGTTTTGTTCGTTTCAGCCATGAACACATCTCGATGAATAAGTGCTTAGAGAACTGGCCTTACCGGATTCTCCTTGAAGCGGCTTACACTTCACACTTACATAGGTGGTTTCTAACTCTGTTATCCCGTAGATACACTATTTGATATACCCTATATCAAACTTAGAAACCATTAAAAATTCCTTATTCCTTTATCCTGGTTATTGAACATTGTCTCATCATGAGAATGGATCATAAAATAAATTTTGACAATGTTGAACCGTCATCTATAACTTTGTTTGATCTTCTTGAACCTAGATCTTGGGATCTCCAGTCTTCTAGGTAGAGTTACCGCCACGATGACTTGTTCTCGGCCATAGTCCCATTCCCGTTGATGATCTCTCAACTCCCTCTCTAGTTAGGCCTTTTGTAAGTGGATCCGACACATTATCCTTTGACTTTACATAGTCAATTGTGATAATTCCACTAGAGAGTAGTTGTCTAACAGAGTTATGTCTTCGTCATATGTGATGAGACTTCCCGTTATACATAACACTTCCAGCCCTTCCTATTGCAGCTTGACTATCACAGTGTATGCATATAGGGGCCATTGGTTTGGGCCAAAATAGAATATCTTCTAAGAAATTCCGGAGCCATTCAGCTTCTTCACCTGCCTTATCTAAGGTGATGAATTCAGACCCCATCGTAGAGCGAGCTATACATGTTTGTTTGGATGATTTCCAAGATATTGCTCCTCCACCAATAGTGAAAACATATCCACTTGTGGATTTCATTTCAGTTGACCCAGTAATCCAATTTGCATCACTATATCCTTCAAGAACTGCTGGATATCTATTGTAATGCAAATCATAGTTTTGAGTCTCATCTAAATACCCCAAAACTCTCTTCATTGCCATCCAATGATTTTGATTGGGATTACTTATGTATCGACTCTGTTTACTTATAGCGCAGGCTATATCTGGTCGTGTACAATTCATGACATACATCAAACTTTCCAATACTTTGGCATAATCCAATTGAGACTGATTTTCACCTTTATTCTTAGCAAGATTAAGGTTCACATCAATTGGGGTCTTTGCCTTTTTGAAATTCTAATACTTGAACTTTTCAAGTACCTTTTGAATATAATGAGATTGAGACAATGCTAGACCGTTAGGATTTTTGTGAATCTTAATTCCCAATATCAAATCGGCAACTCCTAGATCTTTCATATCAAACTTACTAGCGAGCATACGCTTAATAGCTTTTACATTGGCAATGTCCTTGCTCATTATTAGCATGTCATCCACATATAGGTATACAATGACTTCCTAATTCGAAGTGTCTTTAATGTAGACACATTTATCACATTCATTGATCTTAAATCCATTTGACAACATGGTTTGATCAAACTTTGCATGCCATTGTTTCGGTGCTTGTTTTAGTCCATAAAGTGACTTAACAAGTTTGCATATTTTCTTTTCTTTACCGGGAACTACGAAGCCCTCAGGCTGTTCCATGTAAATATCTTCCTCCAGCTCTCCATTTAAGAAAGCGGTTTTCAGATCCATTTGATGGAATTCAAGACCGTATACTGCAGCTAGGGCAATTAACATCCGAATTGATGTAATCCTAGTCACTGGCGAGTATGTGTCAAAATAATCAAGACCTTTTTTTTGTCTAAAGCCTTTAACAACAAGTCTTGATTTATATTTGTCAATAGTTCCATCATCTTTCATCCTTCTTTTGAAGATCCACTTTGAACCCAAGGATTTGTTTCCTGGAGGAAGATCAACCAACTCCCAGGTATGATTGTTTAGGATTGATTCAATCTCACTATTGACAGCCTCCTTCCAAGAGGTTGAGTCACTGGACAACATAGCTTCCTTGAATATTTGAGGCTCACTTTCAAGAAGGAATGTTACAAAATCATATCCAAATGACGTAGCTGTCCTTTGACGTTTACTACACCTTGGACTCTCTTCATTAGTTTCATTCTCTTTTGGTTCTTCTCGAGGTTGTTTAGACCCCCCACTAGATGACTCAGGTCTAGTTTTATACGGATATATATGTTCAAAGAATTCAGCATTATCTGATTCCATTACCGTATTGTCATGAATATTCGGATGTTCGGACTTATGAACCAAAAATTGACATGCCTTACTATTTGTGGCATATCCAATGAATACACAATCCACAGTCTTAGACCCTATTTTCACCCTCTTAGGTATAGGAACCTAGACTTTGGTTAGACACCCCCATACTTTGAAATATTTCAAGTTGGGTTTTCTACTTTTTCATTTCTCATATGGAATAACACGTGTCTTCGTGAGAGGAACTCTATTGAGTATTCGATTTGCCGTAAGGATAGCTTTCCCCCACAAGTTTTATGGTAAACCTGAACTTATAAGTAAGGCATTCACCATTTCCTTTAAAGTTTGGTTTTTCCTTTCCGCAATTCCATTAGATTGGGGAGAGTAAGGAGCAGTAGTTTGATGGATTATTCTATTTTTCAAACATATTTCTGCAAATGGATATTCATATTCTCCACCTCTATCACTTCTAATCATTTTGATCTTCCTATCCAACTGATTTTCAACTTCAGTTTTATATTGCCTAAATGCATCTATTGCTTCATCCTTACCATTTAGTAAATAGACATAACAATATCTAGTGCAATCGTCAATAAAAGTTATGAAATACTTTTTCCCATCACGTGACAGTGTTGACTTCCTGTCACAAATGTCAGTGTGAATCAGTTCTAAGGGATATGAATTCCTTTCAACAGATTTATAAGGATGCTTAGCATACTTAGATTCAACGCAAACTTGACATTTTGATTTATTGCATTCAAATTTAGGCAAAATATTTAAGTTAGTCAGTTTTCGCAAGGTTTTGTTATTAACGTGTCCCAAACGTTCATGCCATAAACATTTAGACTCAAGCAAGTAAGAAGAAGCAGAATCTTTATTCATATCAACTGCAATTACATTGAGTTTAAAGAGGCCCTCAGTGAGGTAACATTTTCCTACATACATCTCATTCTTACTCACTACAAATTTATCAGAAACAAATACACATTTGAATCCGTTCTTAGTCAGAATTGTTATAGAAACTAAGTTCTTGCGCAATTTCAGAACATACGAGACCTTGTTAAAGTCACCACCTTGCCCGATGTCATCTTAAAGAGGACCTTGCCAGTTCCTTCCACTTTTGCAATAACGGAGTTTTCCATAAGCAACTTCTCGTCTGTAGGTGCTGGAGTATATGATGAAAACAATTCTTTGTTGGCACAAACATGGCATGAGGCACCAGAATCTATCCACCATTCTCTTGGATTTCCAATCAAGTTGCATTCTGAAAGCATTGCACAGAGATCGTCCATCTCTCCTTTGGATTCAGTCAAATTTGCTTGATCCTTCTTCTTGTCCTTCTTGGGACCCCGACATTCAGTAGCCCTATGACCATGTTTGCCACAATTGAAGTAGCTTCCATTGAATTTCTTCTTAGGAGGATTGCTCTTTGGACCAGATGCTTTCTTTCTTTTCTTTTATTTTGTGGGATCTTCTTCAACAATATTTATTCCAGATATTGCTGAATTACCACGTGACCTCTTTTCTGCGGCTTTGTTATCCTCTTCGATTCTCAGTCTTACCATGAGATCTTCAACAGTCATCTCCTTGCGTTTATGTTTCAAGTAGTTTTTGAAGTCCTTCCACAATGGAGGTAACTTTTCAATAATGACCGCCACTTGAAAAGCATCATTCACAACCAATCATACATTAAAGATTATGTGAGTATTAAGAATAGACTTAATATTTCCAACATAGGCATTAAATAAATTTATACCTTCAGCAAGAAGATCATGGATTATGACCAGCAGTTCTTGAACTTGGGTGATGACGGTGTTACTGTATATCATCTTATAGTCCAAAAACTTTGCCACAATGAACTTCTTCATTCCGGCATCCTCTGTTTTGTACTTCTTTTCTAAAGCATCCCAAAGTTCTTTTGAGGTCTTGACATTACTGTACACATTGTACAGATCATCTTGCAGGCCACTTAGAATATAATTTTTACACAAAAAATCTGAATGTGTCCATGCTTCTGTTACTAAGAATCATTCTTTGTGAGGAGTTTCATCTGATATAATAGGAATGCTCTCATTAATGAATCTCTGCAGACTCAACGTAGTCAGATAGAAGAACATCTTCTGCTGCCATCTCTTGAAGCCGACTCTAGAAAACTTTGCAGGTTTCTCAGCCGGTGCAAGGGCAGCAATTGAACAATTGTGTGCAACTGATGTTGTCGCAGCACTCACTGATGTTGTTGCAGCACTCACTGTTCCAACATTTACTTGACTTGAGTTTGTCATTTTTCTGTCACAAATGGCAGACAATTTTAGTATGTGAAATTCTAACAGTAAAGAATAAATCCTTACACAAATTGTTTCTGATTTAATGATAAAGTTTTTATGTTCTTTTAATCGTTAACCGAATGAATTTTAAAAATTCAAACAGAGTAGAAAACCGTAAAGGTTTTATTCTCCAGAAATCTTAAACACATAAACTGTTAAATTTCTTAAGCTTGTTATCTCCTGTATTCAGGTTAGCAAAAAACAGAAACAGAAAAAAGATGAAACAGACAGAAGAAATAGAATCCGAGTCCACAGAACCCACTGTGTTTCCTTAAGAAATTTAATCCCCTCAAGTACCCGAGGTTACAGATTAATTCCTCCCAAGATAAAATGGATTAACTATTAGAGAAGTAGCGGTACCTCAAACTTCACTAATTTCAGCGAACGAAAGAACAGCTACGAGAGCACACACAGACTCTGTCGATCGACAATTTATGTTTGTAAAAAAATGTATGCAGAGAGGAAAATTTTTCAATGTTTGAAAAATGGAAAAGACCTCTTATTTATAGCCATTTGCAGCAAGGAACGCGTCTGTTCAGACCTGTTTTTTCTAGAACGTTGTGTCTTTTGGGAAAAGTAACGACTTTTCGAAAGGAATAAATCCTTTCAAACGAATTTACCGTTAAGCACAAATTTTAAATAATTCGTTGCAAAATTAATT
>JAJOOS010012333.1:0-22493 GCA_029582725.1 Solanum chiquidenum
CTTGATTTAGTCGTTGCTAAATGTTACCTTTAATGACAAAATCTTTTGTCACTAATTGCATTCATTGATGACATTTAATTATTTTATATTAGTGAAATATTTTAAATTATAGAATTGCATAAATTAAAAATTAAATAATAAAACATGCTAGATAATAGTGAAATCTATCCATTACAATTAAAAACAACTAAAATATCTAAAGGTACTTTAACAAGCTCCATGAACTAAAGTAAAATATGTTCAATAACAAAAAAATCTAATTGAAATAGAAGAAATATTACTCCTAAACCAAGACAGAAAAGTAGAAATTTCTTCCAAAGTATCAATAATATGGTGATACTTGTCTTGCATTAGTCTTGATTCAATTCTCACATTTTATACCTGTGTAAAAGAGAGAATAGAAATTCATAAGAATTAATAAAAAGTAGAATATGTAACACAATATGATTTTTCATATGTTGTAATGTCCTGTTTTATGACCACTGCAAAAATAAATCATATAGAATGTGAAGCTATATATTAGCTATACATTTGCTACGATAAAACTCTCTATTTGTTTCAGGGCTTAGACTTAACATATTTTAACTATATGAAATGTTTAAGCTTCTAAACTCACTGCTCATAATTCAAAGAATGAAAAATTTTACTCTTCTATCTTGCAACAAGATAGACATTCCTGCTGATATCTTTTTGTCCAAACCTGTCGACTACCACATTATCTGGTAATTAACTAGTTGACTTTGCCTTCAAGTAACACACCTCCAAGACAACTCTATGGAGTAATATCAACTTTAACAATAACAAGAGTCTAAGGGGAATGTGTGACAACACCGGAGCATACAATAGCCCAAAATGAAGGAAAACATGACAACTTTAAAGGGGATCACTGATGGTATGATATGGAATGCAGATGCAGTGGCAAAGTATCTATGGAATATAGCCAACATGCTAATAACCTTTGAGTAAAATGGGTGAAAAGTGTGTATAAAGGGGACTGATTGGTGGCAATATACACCTAGCAAGACAGTTGTTGGTAATGGATACTGTGAAAATGGATGGCTCAAGGCATTAGGGAAATAGTGAACTGCACTAGTGAAATTAGTCTGCTCAAACATGATGTCATAGTAATCTTATTCTTTTTCAGAGAGCCACATTGAAAGGGCAAGCAAAGCATCAGGGAGAGCCTCAACGCCTTTTCCTTTAGGAAAATAAAATGGTGCAGGATCGCGGTATGCCAACATTTTATTAAGGACAGACTTAACACAAATTGGAACAAATTTAGCTTCAGTATCTCCTTGTACCTGCTGGTTAAGATGTTACTGAATTTTCTGACCTAAGCCCCTATCTAACAAGGTGGTCTACGATCATTGAATCACTAGAAACAAGAGCAAGCTCTATGTTACCGCTAAACGATAAACCTAGGGGCAAAGTCTCCAAACAAGTCGTAACTTTTCAACAACAGATGCAAAAACATACTCTTTCAAATCAAAGTGGGTAGACTAGGATGAAGTTTAATGTGCAGTTGTTCCAAAAAAAATCATGAGATAGTTTATTGATCTTCTTTTCTTTTTCATATCATCTGCTTTAAATTTGTTGTGAAGACTTGATGGGATAGAAAAATATATAATGGCTATCAATTATGATACAATAGATCTTTCACTTTGCTGGATCTTTTGTCCAGAGAAATGTAATTAGTCCTATCAAATTTTTAAAATCAAGAATGACTTCGGCAGAAAGAAAAGTTCTTAGTATAAGCTCATTTTACCATAAATTTCAAACTCTTCAAAAAGTGAAGTTCTTGCTATTACACTCGAACTCTTCAAAAATGTCTGATCCTTCAAAAGTAGTGCATTTTTTGAAGATTCAATACATTTGTAATAGCATTTCTAGAGACTCCGAGCAACATAGGTTCTTAATATAAGATCATCTTACCATAAATTCATTCACCACCATTTGGTATTTACTATCTGTACCCATCTTTCAAACAAAATTAAGCAGTACATTAATGGCAACTCAAAAGAGTTTAAAAAAGAGTTAAAAGATTGTATTTTTGCAGCAGTTTTGATCAACCCATAAGAATAAGATTGACTTTTTCCTTTTTCCTTTTAGATTCATGAAAAAAGTGGAAGTTAGTAGTAAGTGCGAGAAAGAAGCTATAAGAAGAGAAGGTGAATTAAGGGTTCGTTAGCAAAAGAAGAGCAAGTCAGACTCAGAATGTTGAAATGAGAGGAAGAAATCAGAACGCAATGCCAATGATATTGGAAAAATAATGTATGGCTCCTTCACACTTCTACTAGTATTTTTCTCTTTCTACACTAAAACTACACATGTCATATGAGTTTTAAGTAACTTTTCATGTGAGGTTTGAATTAAACCATTTAGCACCAACGGTATTACCAAGGCCGTCTTAACCCCTAGGCCATTAAAGCCATCGCTTGGGGCCCCATATTTTTTTGGCCCCATTTTTAAAAATTAATTATTTATATATGTTATTTTTGTAAAAAAAAATTATATGTACTATGAGTGCTATGATTTATACTAAGAAAATTGCATATGAGATGAATATAAATCTGAATTTCGTAAGAAACAATTTAATGAAAATATGGATAACAAAATCACAAAGTCCCTTGAAGAATCTTTTAGAATTGATTACTTTATATATGTAGAGTAGATCAAACTATTTTTTCACTCCAAAATAGATTTGAACCAATTGAAGCATATGCAAATATTTTTTATTTCTTATTTAATGGTAAAATATTGAGATCACTAGATAATGGGAATTTTAAAAAATATTATGTTAACCTTTAATTTTCTTTAACACGTAATAGTTATTCTGATATTTATGATTTAGATTTATTTTTTGAATTAAAAGTGTTAAGAGAAATAATGCAAGTAAAAGATAGTGATCTAATGAAAATACTCAATCAAATAAAAAGACTTGATTCTTTTCCAAATACACATATTGCTTATAAAATAAAAGTTAACAGTTCTTATAACCGTTGCCTCAGCAAGAAGAAGTTTTTTCGAAATTAAAAATGATTAAATCTTCTAGGGATAAGGGTCTGAAAAATACCCCAACTTTGATCGGATTTGTTGTTGCGATACTAAACTTTCATGAGGACCTATTAGACTATTTAATACCGTATTTTAAACATATATATTTGCCCACGTGGACATAAAAAATAATGCAAAATTATAAATAGTAATATGTCCACGTGGGCACATATATACCTTTAAAATACACTATTAAATAGTTCAGGGGGTAAAAAATATGGTATTAAATAGTCTAGGGAGGTAATAGGTCCATATAAAAGTTTAGTATCGCAACAGCAAATCCGACCAAAGTTGGGTAGTTTTCAGACCCTTATCCCAATCTTCTATAAGATCAACAATGTCTCAAGAGAGATTGAATGAATTAATTAGTTATATCATTTGAAAAGAAATTATTAAAACAAATTGATTATAAAATAGAACTTAATGACTTCGCATCTAAAATAGCTAGAAAAGTAGATTTTAAATAAAAATACATATGATGAAAACAAAATATTAGGGCCCCTCTCTTATGTTTCGCTTTAGGCCCCTAATGTTGTTGAGTCGACCCTGGGTATTACAACATTAACAACGATTAACACACAATTTTATTCTATTCTAAATTTTAATCATGATTTTGCTTCCAACAGCTATACTGAATTATATATCTAGCACTACCAATCATATATCTAAAGGACTACTACACTACTAGTAGAGTACAAAAGTATTCCAGTAAGCATATGAACAACTTCCTGCCAATTCTATGGCTAAGATATTAGAAACCTTTTGGAATATCTCCCAACTATAAAAATGTTGGTTCTATGTGCTACTGATTTCCCTAAGAATACAAAGCTTTGCTATCAAGAATTAAGGAAAACCAAACTATATCATCACTAAATGACCAGATACACCCAAAGCAAGGAGTTAAGAGATTGAGAATGATAAGAATTGCAGCTCTACAATATTGATATTCTATTTCCATGGTCTGAAATCTATAAAGTAGTGTAAAAAGGAGGAATCTTCTCTTTATCTCTACTTAGCTACTTGCAATGTTTCCCCTCTATAAGGTATGATAGCCTTTTCTACACTATGTCCGGTAAGATTAGGACGCACCTAGGGCGTAAAGTATATGGCATGTTCAATACTAACTTTTTTTCTTGAGCTAAGGTATTAACGTATTAATATGATATAAATAAAATAATTGATATAAACTATAACTTTTGAAATTGGACTTTACGTTGGCGAAATAAAAATATACCTAAAGTTGGCATTCTCATGGAGCTCCGTCTCTGTTGCATCATAAAAGAAAGTATGCAAAGTTAGATACTAAATTCTACATATTTATATATTTCATAAAAAAAGTAAGCAAAAATTATCACATAAGTTTGTGTTACTTCTAACCTGTTAGAAGGCGATGAGCGAGTAAAACACTGCATTTTCCTAAACATTTCCTCTTGGCGTGCCACAATAGTATTCAATTGAGAGTTTAATGCTTCTATTTGAGATTGTTGATCTTGTATTTGAGACTGCTGGTCTTGTATCTGAGTCTAGTGGTTTTCTACCATAGTTTCAGCGGCATTTAATCGATTCTGTAAATTATTTTGGGCACTAGCAGCTTCCTGTTTCGCTTTTATGAGGGAGTCCTCTAACTCTGCCGTTTTCCTTTGTGTATCTCTTGTAGTATTAGGTTTTGGACCATAACCAAGACCTCTTATGTACCCCGACTTTGTACCACGTACAGTATCCACAATTTTATCAGTAGTCATGGAAGCCTCTCCTGAAGTATATAAATCTTTCAAATCTTTCATGTTGTTCTGCATAAAAAGATAAATACTATTTAAAGGAGAAGACACAACTTTAGAAGAACGTTAATCGAACAAACGCGTTGGATAACCATCCTTACATAGTGAGTCTCAGCCTCTAAAGATGACCATCCTTTCTTACTCTTGTAATGAGTATGCTTGTAGAACTCGATTATGTCAGGCTCTACTTTTTCATGTCATTTTCACCCTGTGAAATAAAAGAAACAATTGAAATAGTACTGAAGTTTTATTAGTAAAAAAAATAAAAACAGTATAACTTACAAGTTCAACACGAGCCGCTAAAAATGCTTTTGATCCCATGAAATGATTAGATTTAAGCTTAGTTCGATTGACCTTGTTTATGTCGCATAGTTTCTACAAACAAAATATAAATATCATAACTTTAATAATAACGAGAATAACATGAATTTAAATTACCTTATGTTTTGGATCGATCAACATGTCACAAAGTCTATTCCAATTTTCTGGGGTCAACTCTGGAACTTCAATTTTACGAGCTTCTTCCTCTGAGTGTGCACTTTCAAACAATTGTTTTAACTTGTAGCGCCATTGTCGGCTTCTATTTTTTAGAATATCCTCACAGCTATCTTTCAAGTAATGCTCGTCCAAATTAATCTCAAACCTCTCCTAATTATTTGCTTTTGAAGAAACATACAAAACGATCAAAATCCCTTTCATATTAAAATAATAATCATCAAAGCTACTAACATACTAATAAGCTTCAAAGTGAAGTTTCCTTAGAAAGGCATAGATTGCAGTTCAAAAAAATTCTTTGCACTGATAAACATTGCTCTTAACAGCCTATCTACATACCTAAAGTCACTATTTCCTATTCCCAGCGAGGTAATGTTACAATTTGATAGGTTAAGGAGAGACTTTCTATGAAAAGGAAATAGAAAAAATCAAAAATTTCATCATATCATGTGGATCCACATCACTCTTTCTGAATATCTTGGAAGCTTAGGTATCAGAAACATAGCAGGACATAATAGAGCCCTTCTAATGAAACGGCTATGGAGGTTCAACAATGAGGACGGGTGCTCTCTCGAAAGAAGCGGTTTTTGCAAAACCTAAAATACTATCACATTGGTCCACTAATGTATTCATATCTCCATATGGTGTTGGTCCATAGAAGAGCATAGAAAAGCTATGGGATATTTATTAACCAGCAATGCAGCTACAAAAGAAGATAATGACATTCAAATTAAAATGGTGTAAACAGAACTGTATAGAGGAAGTAGAGGAGTTGGTTGATTTCCTAGGTACTTTGTAAAGTTTAGATTTGAATCTCACTCCCCTGTAACATGTTTTTGGTGGTAGCCAGCAGTCCTAATGCTGAAGAATACAATAGTACTAATTCTCAAAAAAAAAATTGGAAGGAAAAATGGTCAAGGAACACTACTCTACAAAGTAACTTTCCTACTCTCTTCTCAATAGCCTCTAATTCAAACACTATTATCTCCCAGAACAGAAAAAATAATGCCAGGGCACCATTGTTTAAAATTGCATTTCCAAGACCGGGAACTAGACAGTTTGCTACAATTACTATCCAATCTGGATTGTTGCTGCCTTAATGATCACAACCCATATAGAATCCAATGGGATATGATGACAAATGGACAATACACAATGAAAGAATGGTATTCGTTATGATGTGCTCACAATTATATGATAGAGAAGTGGCCTTAGAAGCTTATTTGGTGTTAGTGAAAAACTTACAAGATAACAAAAATACAAGATTACAATTGAAAATAAAAATGAAGAAATAAATCTCTTCAGGCTGAGGCGCGGATATCTCGCTCTCTTTAAGGAGATTCAAGTCCACTGCAACAAATGTTTTCACCAGTCCAGCAGTAGTCCTCTTTGACTTATCCCCTCCAGGATACAACAGCTTTCACAAAGTATAACTCAACAACTCTGGACAAGAGTTGATTCCAAAGCTCCACAATAAGAACACCTCCCTTCAACTAATAAAGAACTCTCTTTTTGACAAACTTTTATGCACTCTATATTTTTCTTTTGTATGTTGTCTCCCAAACCAAATGAAGACCACCACTATTTATACTACAAGAAGTCTTCCTAGAATTGAATAGGATGATAATGGTGTAGTAAATAGTGAAAATAAATGGCCTCCAGGTTACATATATTACAAAGAATAATGAAGGAGTAAAGAATGAGATAATGGAGAAATAATATGGAGAAGTAATGGTGTTGGAAGGCCACGTCTAGGGTAGTAAGCAAACGGCTAGTCAGTAGCCTAGGCAATTAAGCTTAAAAGGCATTTACACCAATTGTGAGTAATTAGGCACAAATGCCTACCAACGGTAGCAATGAAACTGCCCACTAACTGTTGAAACAATCAGCATCATTCTAACTCCAAAATATAGCAAATTAATATATTAAAATATTAATATTAAAATACTAATAAACCAACAATCCCGCACTCATTTTAATATTAGATAAGAGAGTCCATCAGTTGAAGGAAGACTATTATGCATAATGAAGGTGTGCTCTGCATTGAACCTCCACTTAGTGAAACAGTAACTTTTACTCCAGAGTCTTAGTGGTCTCAGACTTGAACTATGATTGCTTAAGGGAAATAAAATATCACTGCTCACACATAATAATCAAGGTGTTGACATGAGCTTTAAAGCCAGCACTTTATGGCCATGTGCTATCCCGGTTTCATGAGTTTTTTTTATAATAAGCCCAATTCTCATAGGAAGAGACCTACTTCCACACATCACATAGGTGAAATCTGTCGAGAGTACTCATGTAAGCTTAACACTCCACCCATACGGGCTACAGATATTCATTAAGAGTTTTATCAACTCCACCTTCAAAAATCACTACAGGAAACAATACACTCACATCATATGGAGGGAATAAAAAAATAGTGCATTTTTCACAACAAGTCATCATATGATTAGTTTTTCCCTTTGAACCTGGTTATGTGATCTCTAGTCCCCAGGTTGGGTTTCCTCATATATGACTCAAGGATTTATAGGCTTCAATCCCATCCCCCTCGATGTGCTTCAGACCTTTTCTCTTGTTAAGGCCTTAGTAAGAGCATCTAGAAGATTATCACAAGATTTGACATAATCAACATTAATGGTACCATTTGTCAAATAGATCTTACATTACTGTGTTTCCTCCTTATAGGTCTGGATTTACCGTTGTAGTAATGATTTTGAACTCTACCAATCGCAGCGGTTCTATCACAATGAATTAAAATAGGAGGAATTGGTTTTTTAAAATAAGGTATTTGAAATAACAAATCTCTTAACCAATTCGCTTCCTCACTAGCTGAAGCTAAAGCAATTAGTTTAGCCTCCATGGTAGAGTTAGCAATAATAGTTTGCTTTTTTTTATCTCCAACAAACAGCACCACCACCTAAAGTAAAGACATAACCAGTGGTAGAATAGGAATCACCTGATAATGTGTTCCAATCTGCATCACAAAAGCCTTCAAATACAACAGGATATTTTTTATAGAACAAACCACAATTTTTCGTTCCAACTAAATATCTCATAACTCTTGTTACAGCATGCCAATGTTCATTACTTGGCTTGCTTGTAAATCTACCAAGTACTCCTATTGCATATGCAATATCAGGCCTAGTGCAATCAGTCACATACCTCAAACTTCTGATTATGCTAGCATATTCCTTTTGATTTATTACATCACTTTCACTTTCAACAAGAAATAAGTGAACACTTGAATCAAAAAAAGTTGCAACATGCTTGCAATCAAGAAAGTTATATTTTTTCAAAATTTTCTCAACATAATGTGACTGGTCAAGAAAAATTTCATCACATGTTCTTGTTATTTTTATTCCAAGAATAACATTTGTCACACCAAGGTCTTTCATATAAAAATGGCTTCTAAGAATATTCTTAGCTTCATCAATAACATTCATGTTAGAGCCAAATATCAACAAATCATCAACATATAGGCAAATAATCACATGTGAATTATTCCAAGACTTATGATATATGCACTTATAACACTCATTTGTTTTAAAACCATTTTCAATCATGCAGGAATCAAACTTTTCATGCCATTGCTTAGGTGCATGTTTCAAGCCATATAGGGATTTAGTAAGTTTACATACTTTGCTTTCTTGGCCTGCTTCAATAAAAGACTCAGGTTGATCCATATAAATTTCCTCATTTAGGTCTCCATTTAAAAAAATAGTTTTTACATCCATTTGATGAATTTGCAAATCAAAAATTGCAGTCATAGCAATTAAAAGCCTTACGGCTGTAATTCTTGTTGCCGGTGAAAAAGTACCAAAACATTCTAGGCCTTCTAGTTGTTTAAAACCTTTTGCAACTAGCCTAGCCTTGTATTTATCAATAGATCCATCCGGTTTCAACTTTTTTTTAAGACCCATTTGCAACCAATAGTTTTACAACCCGGTGGTAAATCAACTAACTTCCAAGTTTTATTAGAAATTAGTGATTCCATTTCATCATTTACAACCTCTTTCCAAAATATAGAATCATGTGAAGATAATGCTTCTTTCAAAGTGAGAGGGTCATCCCCAACATTAAACACATAAAAATCAAGACCAAAATATTTTTCTACTCTAGCTCTTTTACTTCTTCTTAACTCAAAATCATTAACTTCTTTATTTTTCAAAGTAGAAGAACTAGGTAGTGGCAAAATATTTTGTTCAATCCTTTGACCCCCACTATTTTTAGAATCAAAAGGAAACTTATTTTCATGAAAAATAGCATCACCCGATTCTATCACAATATTATCTTCAAGATTAAAAAATCTATTGGATGTACTATTTGAAGCATAACCAAGAAAAGCACAAGTAGTAACTTTCTTACCCAATTTTGTAATCTTGGGATCCATTAGCCTCACAAAGGCTAGACAACCCCAAACTCTTAGATATCCCAAACTTGGCTTGTAACCTTTCCACAATTCAAAAGGTGTCAGTTTAGACTTTTTATGAGGCACACGATTCAACACATAACAAGCAGTTAAAATAGCTTCACCCCAAAAATTTAAAGGTGCATGTGACTCAATAAGCATGGCATTAGTCAATTCAACCAAAGTTCTATTTTTCCTTTCCGCTACTCCATTAGATGAAGGAGAGTAAGGAGGAGTAGTTTCATGAATTATTCCCAATGATCTAACAAAAGAATTAAACTCATTTCACTCATATTCACGGCCTCTATCACTTCTAATTCTTTTTATTTTTCTTCCAAACTGATTTTCAACCTCATGGAGATAAGTTTTGAAATTTTCAAAAGAATCACTTTTATTTTTCATCAAGTAAACATGTGTAAACTTAGAAAAATCATCAATGAAAGTGATAAAATATCTATTACCTCCACGAGTTAAAATTCCACCAAGTTCACAAATATCAGTATGTACTAATTCTAACAAATCAGTTTTTCTTTCAAACTTGAAAATGAGGCCTTTTAGTGATTTTGGCTTTACTACAAGCCTCACACTTTTCAAAATTCTTTTTAACCATTGGGATTAATCCTAAACTACTCATGATTCCAACATAACGGTCATTAATATGATACAAACGAGCATGCCAAAAATTGGTAGAAGAAAGCATGTAAACAGAAGTAGAAGTTTTATTCATTTCAACATTCAGTTTGAACATCCCATCACATGCATACCCTTTTCCCCCAAAAATACCCTTATTCACTATTACATATTGATCAGATTCAATAATCTGTTTAAAGCGTGCTTTATTAAGAAGAAAACTAGATATCAATTTTTTCCTTATAAAAGGAGTATAAAGTACATATTTCAGAGTTAATACCCTTCCAGAAGTAAAATACAATTCGACATCGCCCGTTCCAAGCACTTGAGTTGTGTGAGAATCACCAAGCATGATGGTTTTGGGCTCCTCAAAATGAGTATATTTTTTAAACCAATCTTTGTCATAACAGACATGACGGTTTGCACCAGAATCAGCCCACCATCCATCAACACTCTCAACCATGTTTATGTTGGTAATCACCGCCACAAAAGGTTCTTCGGTAACGTTTGCCTGAGGGTTAGGACCACGTTTCCGGAATCTACAAAATCGAGCAATATGCCCACTCTTGCCACAAACAAAGCATGGTCCCTTATCTTGAACTTGTTGATTTTGTTCTTGGTTATTTTCACCATTATTTTTCTTGGGAGGTCTACCATTATTTTTCTTGATTTTTTTCTTCTTAGGCTTCAAAGAACTATTTTTGTGAGTTTCAGAAGTAGCATTATTTGAAGTAGTTAAATTTACCTTCGTTGAGATGTTGCTCTCTTCTTTTTGTAAAAGTGCATCTGGGCCACTTGCCTCTTCACCATCATACTTTTCCATTTTTTTGAAATGGTTACCATTGAACCGAAATGGCTTGTTCAGGTCTCCCATCTTGACATCCGCGGTTTTTTCAATTGTAGCCATTACTGAATTTCCTTAAAATTGTTAGTGAAAAACTTACAAGATAACAAAAATACAAGATTACAATTGAAAATAAAAATGAAGAAATAAATCTCTTCAGGTTGAGGCGCGGATATCTCGCTCTCTTTAAGGAGATTCAAGTCCACTGCAACAAATGTTTTCACCGGTCCAGCAGTAGTCCTCTTTGACTTGTCCCCTCCAGGATACAACAACCTTCACAAAGTATAACTCAACAACTCTGGACAAGAGTTGAGTCCAAAGCTCCACAACAAGAACACCTCCCTTCACTAATAGAGAACTCTCTTTTTGACAAACTTTTATGCACTCTATATTTTTCTTTTGTATGTTATCTCCCAAACCAAATGAAGACCACCACTATTTATACTATAAGAAGTCTTCCTAGAATTGAATAGGATGATAATGGTGTAGTAAATAGTGAAGAGAAATGGCCTAAAGGTTACATATGTTACATATGTTACAAAGGATAATGAAGGAGTAAAGAATGAGATAATGGAGAAATAATATGGAGAAGTAATGGTGTTGGAAGACCATGTCTAGGGAAGTAAGCAAACGGCTAGTCAGTAGCCTAGGCAATTAAGCCTAAAAGGCATTTACACCAATTGTGAGTAATTAGGCACAAATGCCTACCAACGGTAGCAGTAAAACTGCCCACTAACTGTTGAAACAATCAGCATCTTTCTAACTCCAAAATATAGCAAATTAATATATTAAAATATTAATATTAAAATGCTAATAAACCAACATTTGGCATACCAAAGCCCCTCCCAAGGTCAAATACTTCATCTCATGAGGGCAGTGTCACTCAGGACAAGCTTAGGAGAAAGGGCATGACAAAAGTCAATAGATGCTTTACGTGCCAACAAGCTTCTGAGACTAACAGACTGTTGATATTTTAAATTTATTTGTTGCTATTTTTTATTTTAGTTGGGTCATGACTGCTAGTTTAAGGATGCCTACATTAGTTGAAACTCTTGGAAAGTTGATAAATCCATCAAACAAGTTTGAAAAATGATTCCTACTTGTATTTTTTGGTGTGTGTGGAAGGACAGAAACAGAAGGTGCTTTGATGGTATATCAACTTCAATATTTTAACTTAATATAGTTAGGATAGTTTATCCCCCTTAGACTCTTATGTCAATCTTTTGGACTTTGTAAACTCTTTAGTCATTTCATGCATAAGAGAATTATAAATGAAACTAAATATAATCACAACCATGTATAAATTTATAAGAGTATAGAATTCGTACATGACATCTAATTAGTGTTGCATCTCTGTACTCTCTTGTGAGTTCCTTCCACTTGTTTGGAAGGAAATAAAATTTCGAGCAATTATCCCCAACTCATTGGATAATTTTGCCGATTGAACTGGTTTAGTTGGCCTTCCTTTACCAACTGGGATATCTATTTTCATCTTACTTCCCATAGCCTTCTTCATTTTTTTCAAGACCTTTACCTATAGTCTTGCCACGACCATTCTTGATTCTAGTATAGAAGCATCTGATGAAAAAAATTGAAGACAGTTCAAAGTACCACCTAAAATCTAAAAAATATTACATATATGGAAGAAAGGTATGAAGACTGAAACAACTATAAAATTTTCTTTTTTATTGTATATAAACAGACAGTGAAGTAAAAAAAAATCATTCACAAAAACAAAGAGAAAAAACAAGAGCTAAATAGCATTTTTTTTATCATTCATATCATGTCTGTTGATTATAAGCTTCACATATTACATAAATATCATTGAGTTCCAAAGGTGTAGATCACAATACCTATCCATTTAGTAAAATGTTCAACTTGGCCAATACTAAATAATTTAATCCTAATCAATATAATAAAATGTATTACATGTATTAACAAGAGGAGTAGGGTTATTTAATTCATCCAGAGATTGAGTATCTTGAATAATTTCCCCTGAAAGTGTAGTTTGCTTAAAGACACGTCCACCTGGTGCCATTGATTGGCAGAACACTATCAAAACACAATAAGTAATTTTAGAATGTCCATAAGACATAAAATCCATTAGTTTAACAAAATTAGTTAATATAAAAGCACCAACCGTTGACAACTAAAGAAAAATCCAAAAATTTCATAAATCATCAATCTGGAAAGTCTCACTCACATTATTTATTAATAAGATTTCACTGTTCTTTCTAATATTAATTGAACTATTGAAGCATCACTAGCATATAAACGAAAAAAGTCCTTTGGATCGGCAGGCTACGACTATGATCACTATCTTTCTATGCAAAAAAAATTTCATTCAGAAGCTATATAGGGAAATATCAGGACCTTTTCATATAGTCCCATGGAGAAGACTAGTATGCCATAACTTGGGAGCACCAAAATGGCTCTTTATATTTAGAGTAGCAGCGTTAGAAAGATTGGCTACAAGGGACATACTTGATAGATGGGGATTCACATAACTTTGGAATGTCCTTTATGTGCTACTACTTTGGATAGTATTAGCCACTTCTATTTTGAATGACTTAGTTGCTATGATGGTGTTGACCTAGAAAGAACTTATCCGTAATCCTGAAGACTTGCAACAAGAACTTGCTTGGAAGACTACAAAGGAAAGTAAGAGCCCAAATGCAGTAATCTTCATAATGATAGCTGTTAGATGTGTATACCACATTTGGAAGGAAAAAAACTTGAGGGTATTCCAAGAAAGAGCTAGAGGCGCAACACTGGTATCAAGACTATCATACAAGAGGTTTGTCAAAGAGGGCATCTAAATGCAAGTGTGGAAAGAAGACTATGAACTCTGAACTTTTACCCTGTGCATTCGCACATAATAGAGTTCTTTAGTTAGGCTGAAGGAAGATATTGTTGTTGATGAACTTATAGATTTATTTCCTTTTCAGATTTTGTAATTCCTACTGGTAATAAATAAAACTATTTTTTTACCAAAAAAAAACTAGCAGATTAAATAACTAGTATAACATATAGAAGATATATATATATATACATATATATATATGTGCAGGAAATGTCCAAATTTAAAGGCACAGTAACTTTTCTGAGAACTTATATAAGCTAAGGTGTTAAGAAGAGGTTGTAGATCTTATAAATACCAAGCCCCGTGAAGAAATGTCTATTAGTTTCAATAAAAATATTAATTGTCTCATAGAATATTCATCTAAAATGATTTTGGTTTAGTTCATTCAAATCCAAGGTTTCATTTCATATCCTAATTCTACATTCCAAGTTCAAGAAGCAAGTTTCACTTTATAGACTTTCATACCATGTTTTCACTACAATCCATCCTCTCTTCCCTAAAAAATCGAGGGAAAACATCAATAGATGAACAAAACAGAGAAGTTGTTTCAATATATGCCTTGAAAAATGTTATGCTTCAATAGTATGTGTCACACACCAATAGTAAATATGCACACCACACAAAATGTAATATACTCAGTAATTAGGGTGTTTCTAATTCAGAAACTTATTTACTCTTGCAATTTGAACTTGGACATTGACTTGCACATACTTTATTGGATCAACTCAACTTTTTTTTATTTTTGATGCAATAGAAAAAAGTTGTCCACGAAAATTCTAGGTAGCTTCGAGCAATAATTGTCGCTTTATCCCCTATTGGCCTATTGTTTCGAGCAAGTGTAGTTCTAATAGAAAAAAATAGAGACGGCCATCTCCAACTACCTTCTAATTTATTGTTTAAATTGTCGCGTCCTTAATCTTCTACTAAGCACACGTGCGGTACTTGACAATTTGCTTACGTTCTCGCACTCCTTGCTCACGATCTTGCTATGCAATGTCAGCCTAAAACTCTAAGAATCGCTAAGAGAATGGAAGAGAAAACACAAGAGGATTGCTAAGAAGAATTGTGTTGTAGAGAACTTTGTTGATTTCTGCTTGAAAATTTTACAAATGATTTCCCGTCTATTTATAATACTAGCTTAGGGGAAAATATGTAAATTATAATTGTTATGAAAGTCCGTACATATTTATAAATAAGTTTATTTTCTAGAATACTTTACAATTCTAGAATATATCAAGGATCTTCTATGTAAATCTTTCACATTTTAGGATCTACCATGGAAATTTCCAACATTTTTCTAGAATATTGCACTAAGGATAGTCTTCTTCCTATGTAAGCCCTTCACATGGGCAACTTTGTCCCATGTGGAACTTACGTGGCGTGATGATGTGGCGGGATGTCACAAAATTCTCTATACATAGGGGTGAATAGTAGTTCTCCAAATTTAGAGAACTATCGTTCATCTAATCTATTTCACTTTTTGATTTTTTTTAAATTATTATTATTATTATTACATAAAATATGTTATTTAACATATTATGAGTCATATAAGAAAATTAATTAAATCTCTAATATTCATAATTATTTTTAATATAATATATTTATTATAATAATTTTAAATTTACATTAAAATCTCTTATTTGAATAATTTTTAGCTAGACATAAAAAATTTAAAGACAAAATACCCATTTTGAACTTCGTGATGCATTAATTGAGCATTTATGAGATGAAGGTAACAATCTTAAAAGTTGAGTATTTATGTAAATTTTAAAATAAATATATTACTATGATGTAATATTTGTTTAATTGTATTTCATCAATGATTACACTTTTATTTGAATTATTCATTAATATGTATAATATGTAATATTTTGTTGCAATTTATGTTATTTGCAAATTTAAGGTAAAAAACTATTTGATATTACATGAAGATTTGAAAAGAATATGAACGATATAGGGAGATTATTTATAAAAATAAAGAAATAATTTATTTTATGAAATAAGAAAATATAAATGAAATAAAAATAAAAATATTATATTGAGGAGAGAGAAGAAGATTCTTTTTTGGAGTGAAAAATTGAGAATTGAGTTAGAGTTGATTGTCTTTAAATATAGAGATTATCTCTATATTTGGAGATGCAAATAGAGAATTGAGTTGGATATAACAATTTTGTTGCTTCGTTTTTTTTTTAAAAAAATAAAAAATTCTTTGTCCATAAAAATAAGATAAAAATTTGTTCAAACTGCAGGGTCGTCTTATCAAGATTGGGGCTTAAAACCAAACTTATTAAAGAGAATTTGATTATTTTTTTCTAGTTTACATATATAAACTCAATGACATTAACACACTTAGTGTAATCCTACAAGTGAGTTTTACAGAGAGTAGGATGTACACATACCTTATGAAGTAAAAATGTAACAATACAAATTTTCAATGGAAAAATATAATATATAGTTAGAGTACTAAATATGACATCAAGAATTTAATACATTGATATAATGATATTGAAATAATTCAAAAACAAACCCACTATAATCGCACAAAGTAGGGTCCAAGGAGGATAGAATGTAGCAAATAGTACCAAGACCTTTGAGGTAGAGAGACTATTTTCGATAGACCCTCACCTCAAGAAAATAAAAGAAGAAGAAGAAACAACATGTCAAAGTAGGATATGGAGAAATAATGTAAATAAAGCCAGTCATGACAAAATACTCCAAACAACAAGACAAAGCATCCTCAACAATAGTCATAACAAGCTATAACAATAATCAAAGTGTAAAAAATTCACAATAGTGACAACACCTAAAGAAAAAAGTCACTATAGGAGTAATACTACTAACATTACGACCAATAGTAAAGAGAATATAGCGAGAAAACGCTCAACTAACTAACCTCATATCCTAATATGTGCCTTTCATAACCTCTTATCTAAGATCATGTCCTCGATAAGTTGATGTTGCATCATGTCATGTATAATCACCTCTCTTCAATACTTCTTTGATCTAATTCTACCTCTCTTGAAATAATCCATAGCGCTAGCCAACCTCTCACATCTTCTCTGCACATGTCCAAATCATCTGAATCTCGACTCCCACTTCTTGTTCTCTATTGGGGCTACTTCTACCTTGTCTCGAATATCTTTATTCCTTATCCTGTCCCTTCTAGTATTCCCAGACATCCAACTCAACATCCCCATCTCCACAATTTTCATATTTTAAATGTGGAATATTTTGACTAGCCAACACTCTGCTCCATACAACATTGTCGGTCTAATCACAATTCTGTAGAACTTGCCTTTGAATTTAGTGACATTTTTTTTTATCACTGAAGACTTCATATGAAAGCCTCCATTTCATCAAGCCTACACTATACGATGATTGACATCATTATCAATCTCTCATTTTCATTGGATAATAGACTCGAGATACTTGAAACTCACTCCTTTCTAAATGACTTGTGTATCCACCCTCACTTTTACACCAACCTCAGGCGTTACACCGTTGAACTTGAACTCCAACTATTCTGTGTTTATTCTACTCAACTTGAGCCCTTTAGGCTCCAAGGTCTGCCTCCAAACTTCCAACTTAGCATTAACTTTGCCTCGAGTCTCATCAATTAGGACTCTATCATCCGCAAGTAACATACACAAGGTAGATCATCTTGGATATGTAGCGTCAATTTTTGCATCACCAATGCAATTAAAAATAGGGTAAAAGTTGATCCCTAATGCAATACCATCAGAATCAAGAAGTACTCTAACTCACCTCCCATAGTCCTTACCCAAGTCTTGGCTCTATCATACATGTCTAAGATTGCCTTAGTGTACGCAACATGTACACCTTTAGCCTCCAGACTTCTCCATAAAACAACCCCAGGTTCTTTGTCGTAAGCCTTTTCTAGGCTGATGAACACCATGTGAAGGTCCTTTTTCCTGTCCCTAAATTGATCCATCAATCTCCTAACAATGTTAATGGCTAGTGTCGTTGAGTGCCCCGGTATGGATCCAAACTGGTTCGTGGAAATAGACACATCCCTCATCACCCTCATCTCAACCACCATTACCCAAACTTTCATAGTGTGGCTTAACAACATAATACCAAGCTCTATAGTTGGTGTAATTCTAGATGTCCCCCTTGTTATTGTATAATAGAATTATCTTACTCCACCTCCATTCGCAGGGCATCTTTATCACCTTGAAAACCACATTAAACATCCCAATAAGACACTATAACCCTATATATTGTGCCTATACTCGTTCAAAATTCCATTGGGATCTCGTATGGTCCAGTTGCTCTTCCCTTACACATTTTAATAAATAACCCCGTCAACCTCATCAACCTCAATACACAACACTTAATATTGTGATGCCTCTATGAGTACTCCAACTCCTCTAATGTAATGTTTTCGTCTCCCTCTTTGTTCAAGAGCTTACAAAGTATGACTGCCACCTCCTTCTAATGAGTGTCTCTTCCACCAGGGCCTTTCTATCCTTATCCTTGATGCACTTCACTTGTTCCAGGTCACGACTCCTCTTTTCTCTCACTTTGGTCAGTATGCTCAACTTTTTATCCTTGCCTTTTCCCTCTAATTACATACATGCAATCATAAGTTGTTGTCTTAGCCGTCGTAACCGCTAACTTTGCCTCTTTCTTCACCAATTTATACCTGACCCCATTAGTTCGGTTTTCCTCCTCATCCTTAATTTCGACCAACTTTGCAAAGTATATCTTCTTAGCTTCCACCTTCTTGTGAACTTCTCCATTCCTCCACCTATCCCCTCTATGCCACCCCGATCTACCTCTTGAAACCCCCAAAACCTCTCTAGCTTCTTTCCTAATACCACTACCGGTCCTATCCCACATACTATATGCATTACTACTACTTCCCCAAGCCCCCATAACTAACAGTTTCTCCCACATATCCTGAGCATTGACCATAGTTAACCTACTCTATTTGACCCATGGTCAGGCATTCATAAATCTCTTCGTCCTCTTTCTCTCAATCTCTACCTCTATTATCAGGAGTGTATGTTGGTTCATAAGGTTATTATTTGAGATAAGCTTGTAGTCTTTACAAAGACTTTTATCATCCTTCCTAAGAAGCAAATATTCCATTTTTTTAGCCACCATACTACGAAAGGTTATAGTGTGATCGATCCTCCTTCTTTGGATATCTCGAATTGGCCGCTACCAAGCCAAAATCTCTTGCAAAATCCATAAGTGAGACTCCTCCTGTGTTCCTGTCCCATAAACCAAACCCTCCATGCACATCGTTATACCCTATTGGTGTAGACCCAATATGACAATTGAAATATCCCCTCCTATGAATAACTTTTCGTTGTGCGATACACCCCTCACCACCTTGTTCAAATCCTCCCAAAAACACTTTTATCCTCCTCTTCAAGGCCCGCCTGCAGGGCATAAGCACTAATACGATATCAAAATAGTGTTGCACTAAGTTTGATATGTTGATATAATGATATAAAAATAGTGTTGTCTTGCTTCAATATAATGATGACTTTTTAAAGTTTGAAATTTGAAGAAGACAACCAAAAACATATTTTTTTTTTGTAAACACACACAACAATGGATTTTGCATAATGTCAAAGATTTCACCATTTGGAGACTTCTGTATATTCAATAATAAGAGAATTGCTCGGATTGTACGCACCCCTCACTTTGATTTCCAAGGTTGTGAGTTTTAGTCACCAAGAGAGAAAAAAAGGTGGGAGCTCCTAGGAAGGTGTAAAATAGAAAAAAGGGAGGGGGGAGAATAAGAGAGGAAAATATAAGAATAATAATGTGAGTTCATGTTAGTCGTCAGAATATAAAGGAGGGAACAAGATAGGTAACGACAAAAGAAATGATACTATATCTACCTAAAATTATTCAATTTCTCAATTATTACAACGATGCCCACATTAAATAAAGTTGAAAACTTATTATATTTTCTACCGAATAAATTCTTTTCAAATTTATATATATATATATGCTAGCCCTGGAAACGTGCGTTGCACGTTTGACCCCTAATTGACATTAGAAAAGTTAATTTATAAAAGTAAATATATCATAGTGGAGCGTACATAAATTCATCGCTAAGTTTCAAGCTAAGTCCTTTTGTATGTAAATTTGACGTAAGAATATAACGTTTCACAAAATACAGCATGAAAATCTTGTGTCAGATGTTGGAGGTTTGATATTTTTAATGCTTCATGAAAAATAAATATTTTATTATATCAGAGGAATTAATATATTTTAATTACTAAACGTAAGCTTTAATAATCAAAAAAGAAATTGTCTATAAAAAAGATACGTATAAAGAAAAATATTACAAAATGTCTAGATGGTGTAACATCAAATTTATAGAATTTTTTAAAGTTCAAACGGAAAAGAAAGAGAAGTAAATAAAGGCATGACATCCATAATAAAAGACATCACATTAAAAATATATAGACAAAATAATTATCATATTTATTGAATTACATTTTGTTAGAAGTCGACTTGCTATAGACAAAATGTTTCATATGTATAAAAAACTATAATCATAAAAAAAAAATACAGAAAAGATAGCATGACTATGTTAAAAATACATATACACTATATTTCTTGAACTATATATTAAAGGATCTGCATATAAAAAATCAAATATTATTTCTTATACAATAAAATTCAATGTAACATTTTGTCATCTTTTTAATTTACATTATTTTCTATTTTATTTTTACTTTTGCACTAATTTTTGTACCCCTCTGTAATAGTTATGTACATGAATTTTTTAAACATTTGAGATTACATATAAAAAGGAAAAAGTACAAACATGTTGTTATATAAAAAGATAAATGATTATCAAACAACGAAGAAGACATAACTATAAATGTTTATCAAAGACTTACTCTTTTACGAGTCTAGTTGTGAAAATATTCTGCGGGATTTAATATGCTTACCCTCAAAATAATTAATTATAAATATACATTGGCATTAGCTTTATTATATTTATATCCTAAGGATAGAAGAAATGAAGAATACAAAATATAGTAATCAATTACGAATTTATATTTAAAAATTCAAAAAGATGGAGATATGAAAAATAAAAATTCACTTACAATTTCATATTGCAGAATATTCATCTTGTAACTATGATAATTTACATATTTCTCAACAAAAAGAAGATGAATATGCATGAAATTTTAATACAAATATATGAATGAGTAGGAATTTTTACAATTACAAATTGGTGATGCAAATTTTACAGATGATGTAGACTAACCTAATGTAGAATGCAAGTGATCACAAATTTGGATGAAAGAAGGAAATATAAATAATGTTGTGTGAGTGTCTTTGATAGACTCTTCATTACCCCCACTTATCTGACATATTAAAATTGAATGTTATTAGACTCTTCATTACCCACAATTAGTACATGAATATACGATTGCATTAAGATCTTGTTTGATGCATGAATTTAAATAGAACTATTACTTAATATTTAATTTATTTTAGGGATAAGATAAGGACAAAATGGTAATTCAACTTTGAGGTTAGGAGCTTCCAAAGCATCGTGAATAGTGTCATTTAAACAAGTCTAAAATTTTGTGCAAGACTTTTCCAAGGATGACTCAATCCAATAAGTACAGAAATATCAGCAACTATAAAATTATCCAATTCTGTTTGTAAATAAGTATCTAATAGATGAAAATGGATATGAAGAAGAGACTGTATGAAGCTTCAGTTAAAGGAGATGTTAGAGTTTTACAAGAATTACTTGAACAAGATTCTTTAATTCTTGATAGACTTGCCTTAACTTGCTTCACTGAAACACCTTTACACATAGCAGCACTGTGTGGGCATATTGAGTTTGTGAGGTTAATTCTAGCTCGAAATCCTCAGCTTTCTTCTGAATTGGATTCACGAAAGTCATCTTCTCTTCACGTAGCTTCAGCCAAAGGTCGCCTGCATATTTTAAAGATGTTGTTGTTGGTAAATGCTTAACTGTGTCTGACTCGTGATTGCGATGGTGGAAATCCTCTCCATCTTGCAGCCATCAAAGGTCGAGTTGAAGTCATCAAAGAACTGATACATGCAGTGGCGGATCCAGGATTTCTGTGGAGGGGGTTCGAAATATAAAGAAGTAAATATGTGAAAATTACAAGATAAAAAACTGAGCGAGATATAGGAGGAAACTAGTAATCTGAATCCAATAAGTTTAACTTGTCTTGTCATGCCGCGTTTAATTTTTTTTACTTTTACCCTTTTTCTTCGAGCTTTTTTTTTAAAAAAATTCTTGTGCTTTTTTTCTCTTTTATATTGCGGTGATCTACTCTATTTTTTGAATTTTTTTAAAATTCAACCACTAAGATATTATAATATATATTCATAAGATAAATAATTGACATCGTCGATTTTTTAGTTCATTTAATT